>LPNX010752160.1:30234-88128 GCA_001517045.1 Pseudotsuga menziesii | reverse complement strand
TATATATATATATATATATATATGATTCCCCTATCATTTTGTACACCTAGATTTCCAATACCAACTTGCTTGGCATAGTCGAAATGGTCGCATAAATTTAATAAAGAGTTTACAAAACTCCAACAGTTTGCGTGGTCTCATTGCTCCTCAATGGACTCATATTTAGACAAAAAAATATTTTGTCGTGTTAGTATGTAACCACAATTTTTCATTCTTTCAGTATTTCACAAGTGTCACCACGACACATAGTGATCTTTTATTGAGTACTTGCTTGGACGCCCTTTTACCAAACTTTGTATTTTGAGATGGGGATCATGTACTGGGGGAATTACATCAGATCTCAGTAGGGTCTTCTCTCTATTGGTGATGTGTCTTAGAATGGTTTGATCTGGTTTTTAATTCTTATGTAAATCGTTAAAATAAACCTAGCCTTGTTTTATATATCTGAGGTCACTAAATACAAGGCGGCCATACTACCTAGATAGTATTTATCCTGGTAGGATTTTTGTAGTCCTTATAAAAAATTAATTGCCTTTGTCGATATTGATATGAATGTATTGAGAATAGTTGTATCGTAACTAATTACCCTCCATCTTGCAGATCGATAAAGTCAGGTTGTTTTGTAGATTACAGTGGTGTTGATATGATAGAGATCGTATCCCGTCAGATATGATTTTATTTATAAATTTCATTTGGATTTAGGTCGAGTTTTAAAGATCTGGGTGTGTAAATTACCATGGCATTGATATGAAAGGGATTGTATTCCCCGTTGGATATGCAAATATATATAACTACCATTATGTATAGATCTATTACATACAATGTCTATATCATATCCTTTCAGATCGAAAATCATGGATAACTTCTTCGGTTTTATAGTTATAAATTATAAAGTATAGTGATGTTTATTTCATGTTCCTTTCAGGTATGAAACTATTTATAACTTCATATTATATGCATCTGAATAAAAAATATACCCTGGCATCGATATGACATAGTTGTTACTCCGGCTTGATATAGAATTATCTATAACTACCGTTTGAGTACAGACCTGATACAACAATGTATATATCATATTCTCTTAGATACGAAATTGTTGCTAACTTCCATTGGTTTTATAGTTATGAACTCTATCAAGTACAATGATGTCTTTGTTTTATTCTACTTGGATACAATTGTTTTTATGTAACCTCTGCCTTCTTTTTCTATATCACAATCTATCAATGGGTGTTAATACGAGTCAAGTCGCGTTTGAACGAATCTGAAATTTCATACCTACATTTATTGGTCGATAACGTGTATATGTGTTTTTATGAAATCCTCCTTAGTGGTATTCGAGGTATGTTTCTTTTGTTCAGGATGTTAGACCCTTGTATTATGTTGATTCCGATATGAAGCATGTGTTAGCAAGGGCACACAGTCCTGATCATTTGTTGATCGGACTCTTAAACACATGCATAAGCTAAAAATGATATGTATTTAAAAACTGATTATTTGAGTGAATATGAATCCAGGTGAGCGGGTGAGTCTTATATTTTAGTCTTGACCATTTATTTCCTTCCATGTATTGTATAGACCAAACATTTGTAGATTGTGTATGTTTTTGGAGTAATAATGACTCCTAGTTTGTTTTAGAAGAGGTTCTTTAGAACACAATGATAGATGTTCACGAGAGTAAAATGATAAGATTACAAACAACAATCATGTTCCAACATCTTACAAAGTACTCTGTGAAGAGGGAGTCTCTTGAGATATAACAGAAATGTATGGCAAGAGATATGTTGTTGTGGATTGTAATCCTTTAATTAAAAAAAATCTCACAGGATGTGACAGTTTGGTGGATGTAGCACAGGGATTTGGGTGAACAACATACATTGGCATCCCTCTTGTCTTGTGTTTAAATGTTGTATCTTCCTTGTATTGTTTTGCGTACTTTTCTCTTATGTTGTGAAACCTTGTAAATTAATTAAACACTGCAGAATGATAATCATGGAAGCTTATTTGTATAGTAATTATTTCTTATATTCACACTAGTATTGTTTAAAAGCACTATGAATTTATTGTCCACACACTAGTACTGTTTAAAGGAACTATGAAGATGAGATTTTTTTGGACTACACCTCTTAAGGTTATGAACAATAAATTATTGGAATTCAAATTAAGTTATGGTCTTAATCATGAATAATATATGGATGATTAAAGATTACAAATGGATACGAATAAGGTATACCTCTTATGGTTCATTAGTTAGAGGCAAAAACGAAGAGTCCTTAATTTATAACACATTTTCTTAAATGGCATGGTAATGATATAACTCTTCACCATTGATAGTAGAGACATCATGGTTGTAGATTGATGATTTAAATAGTTAATTGTAAATCACTTAGAGGCACATAGTATAAGAGTTCAGTGCAGTATATGTTGAAATGTGTTTAAATGGGTACGTTATAAAAAAGATAATTTGAGGCTGATTATAAGCATTTCTCTATTGAGAGGAAAACATGTGTGTTTAAAAAAAAACTACAATGCATCATGTGTATGGCTCGATGGTGAAGTTTTGTTTCATTATAATTTGCACGAGAAAGAATATCATATTACCATGTAAGGATTTTAGGGAAAGACTAAGCTCTATTAAGGAATGATATTGAGGTAGGAATAGTTTATGCAATTGTATCGAAGGTATCAGTTGTTATAATAGGAAATTTTTATATCATTGATGGCCTAATTATGTGATGATTGTTTAATTTTTTCTAACCTAGTATACGGTTGATTTGGGTAGGGTTAAAAGTTGAAATTATTGAATAAGTTCCCTACCTAACGTGTTAATCACACATCAACATTAAGCTTTTAAAGAATCTGAAATCATCTAGTTAACACCATTTGATTCATGATGTTTCAGTGATCGGTTCACAATATATTTTTAGTTGTACCTTCCATTGTGATATATCTAATTGAGGATGGTTGTTAAAATGATACTTAGTCTTTTAAAAGAAAACAAAATTTTCGCTCTTATTGACCTGGGTTTGTTGCATATGGTATCAGAGTGCTAAAGTAACAGTACTCGGTCCTATTTGGGCTAACCATGAATTAGAAAGAATTACATGTTAAGACTAACCAATCAAATGACTTTTGTGGATGCATGGAAATGATGGACGGGGAGAAATGAATTGGGAAATATTTGTGTTGGTGTTTTACATTCACGCAAGGGAGGATACTCAACAGACTAGAAAGAGATCGCTGTGGGGAATTCGGGAAGTGAAACATTAAAAAGGTTTGCAGGTTCTGTAAATCAGTAATAATGATTCCCTTTTTCCAAAAATGATTACTGTTTCAGATTTGTTTTGGTATCCTTCAAAAGGGGTGATCCCTCTATGCGATATATTTTTACAAGAATTTATTTGTTCTTTACAAAGAAAATCCAGCATAAATCTCATTTTTCTTTTAGCTGAGAGTGTTTTATGCTAGCTTGTTATTGGCTTTTGGAGAGTACTTAACCGAGTGGTCGTTTGCCTGTTCTATGTTTATTTTGTGCATAAAAAGATTTGACATTTTTAGATATCGAATATTTGGTTTGATTTCTTGTCATGTGTTTAAAATTGGTGAGCAGATATGATGTATGAATACATTATAGATTTGTGTTGTTTAACACTCTATACTCTGCATACTATGTTCCTAGTTGACATATGGCTTTAGGACTATGATCTCCAAATGAAAATACCGTTTGTGTTTTGAGTTTTGTTAAATACCAAATCGATTTCGAATAGATCAACCTTGTAATGATGTCACAGATGCGTGAATGGTTGGCTATCATAAATCACACTTATGTAATCAGAATTTTGTAACATTTCATACATAAATCTGTTTTCGTGTGTGTAGATGTTACTTGCAATTACCTCTAGTTTTGCAAGGGAGAGCAAACAGGTATAAATTAAATTTTATTACTTGTCCACTGCTGCAACTAGACCACTACGATTGGTCAGTTGTTAATAATGCTTTACAAATTCTTGATACACGTAATTGGTTAATTGCCTTCTTTCTAAGTCATAGCTAGATTCGATGCCTGTAAATTCCTTTTGGATTAGAGTGTACGAATTTGATACCATGATTTGGTTATGAATTATATACTTTAGATCTAATAACGTTTGATGCTCAATCTATGTAGTGCATTGTGTTGGCTTGAATAGATCTAATAAGCATTGTGGTTGAAATTGTTGGTAAAGCGTTGGACTTGCCTTAGGCCTGATAATGTGTCAGTGTGTCCAAATTCTGCTAAGGCATATATTTGGGTTTGCAGTATATCTAACAAACTTTTGATGACATTTATATGATGCATGTTCTTAACACGTGATTTAGTTTGAACAGATCTAAAGGGAAAATATCGTCTATGAATTATTTTGCTAGTTGAATTGTTTTGATTGAATGCCAAAGCATAGAGTTAGATATTTACTTCGAAATCATTATAGTTTGATATTTAATTCTTTTCTTTAATAATCGGGTTGCATATCTAATGTCTGAGTTTTGAGAAGTTTCTATTAATATTTGAAAATGATACGTGAATGAACGACGCATACTGTTATGGACTAACTTGCAAGAGTATGCATGGAACACCACCAATTGAAATGGACTATTTGTTTCAAAAAATTCATTGGATTAAATAAGGGAGCTAAACCACTCAAGAACGAGTGTTGTTTGGTTTTTTTATCTTATTATAATTTTGTATTACGAGGTTTTTAAGAACCAAGGATTAACTGTGGATTGTGTTGTTATGTACTGACATTGTAGGGATTTACTATGATTCTGACCATCTCACGATCAACGTAAGACATGGATTTTAAATCCACTTTTAAATAAGGTGTGGCTTATTTTGAATGAATTATAAGATTGTATGAACCATGAATGATAATAAGGGTACAATCGCTACAATTTAGGATATGTTGAAAGAAAAATATGTTTATCAATAGATGTTAACCGTGAAGCCAATGTCATGAATCAGGACAATGACAATGAAGTCATGTTAAGCACCAAAGAATGTGTGTCAAAAATAGTCAAAGGTTGCAACTAACATAAAAAATGAATAAGGAAAATACATGTTGCGGGAGCACAATGGTGTTAGGCAAGTGATTCCCATGTGAGCACATTGGTGTTAGGCATACATGCTGTGGGAGAACAATGGTGTTAGGAAAATGGTTTCCTTATGAGCACATTGGTGTTAAGCATCTAAAATGGCAAGAAAAATTGATGATATAACTCTACCCTACTTTGTGGTAGAAACGAATTCCTTGACTCAACTGAGGAGGCTTGAGGGGAACCATGTAGGAGTTATGATATCAATATTAAGACCTAGGAAAAGCTAAACATCTGGAAGACAGGATGCTATTTGATGTTACTAAGGAGAAAACTTTTGACTAGTGGTTGAAAGGGAGAGTAACCTCAGAAATAGACATAAGTCCACACAAGAATTGGTAAAAGAACTCAAGGGAGAGTCTAAAAAATAACGAAATGAAAGATGTGTTAACAGATTTTCCAAGTCATTAGACGGTTACATGTCTTAATGTGTAATTTTGAAAGAAATGTTTACCTTAGGTGAATGACTAGACAAGTATCAAAGTGGATTACTTATGAATCAATTACATTATTGAGAAATAATTATGGATTATGGTGATAAAAATACAATTAAAGACTAGAAGATGATTCCATAATTCGCAAATATGATGCTGCAAAAGGAGTTGTTGTTTATGGTTTAAGTTAAATTATGGAATTTTAATTTGTTTGACTGAATGATTATGGGATAGACCTGATCTTGTTACAGGAAACTACAGGTTCTGAACAATAACAACTTACAATTATTAGGAAAGATCTACGACGACTAGAATAGAAAGATACAAAGCAGGAGATGATGACCCAAGAGGTAAAGAAAAATTGTTGCAAAACAAGAACACCGACGATGGTGTTGTTTTTAAGGGGGAAAGGATGTGATATGCATCTTGTGTACCATAAATATTTGGTAAATTATGATTGAACATTGTATTCATTTTCTGGTGAGTAGCGCAAGGCCAAGGCCCCACTAGTAAAACATTGTCATTAATACGATCTAAGTTGTAGACTTAGGGGACTTAAGATAGGGACATAGCTTCTCTACAGGAAATGGAACCCCAAGGTCGAAAGGGAATGGTTAGGGAGCCTTGATTCCAATATCGTAGTCTTAGCGTCATCTTGAATATGGCATCCTATAGAGATTCTTATCTTCTCCATATTTAGCGAAGTAAATAATATAGCCTAATTATTAGTATTCAAACATAAATAAGCCATTGTATAAGAGGTTACCACCATATTAACCTCGACAAAAGGATCAACAAGTTACCTAGAAAGATAGAAGAAGAAAATATTATTATGTAGGAACTATATGTTATAGTCTGCTTAAAATGCCATCATATACATACCATTATACCTTGATTAAAATATTGGGGACATATATGGAGTACTATATGGACCTATTGATTATATACATATTATATATATATTGAAGGGTGATAGTGATATTTTTCTTACATTGATAGGAAAGGTTTATATACATATTGTGTTATGGCATTGAAGCACACACTCCCTTTAATAGGGATGTTAGTAAAATTTTAAATAAAGAAGTTTATACCAAATAAGATGGGGCTGAGGAGAGAGGGGGGATTATTTTAATTCTAAACAAGCATCTAGCAGCTTATAGAAACTAAACTTAGTTTTGGTATTTTACAAAAAAGAAACGAATCAAAATCCAAAGCAGGAGGAAGATCATGATTGACGAGTTTTTTGAGGCATGGGTTCCACGTGGAAGATGGAATGGCATATCCTCTTCCTTTTAACGTTGTTTAAGGAGGGAGGATCCGGGGGGGATATTTTTCCTACGATAGTTAAAAATAAATAATGTGTTAGTAAAGGGGAGCACACTCTCTCTCTCTCTCTCAAATTCAAGGTTGGGGGGGGGGGGAAGGAATGATCAAGAAATTCAATAAGACTTTGAGTTTTTTACCTGGAAGCATTTTTGTGCCAGTATGTGCTACCTGATCACAGTTGCAGACACTAGAAAATTGTAAGAAAGAATGGAAGGACTTCTACACCTTAACTACATTGCTAATTTGGCAGTGATCAATCATAGCGGCATTCCAAGGTATGGAAACTCTGAGAAGAATGGAATCTCAAGGTTAGATCTAAGCATGTAACCATGCACAGATATTATGTAGTGACTACGTGAGTCTTGAGCAATAGATCTAGCAAGATCTATCTCCTTATAAATCTCCAAGGTCATATTTTTATTCTGTTTGAAGTACTCTTTATGATGAGCCAACCTGTTTTTTATAATCGCTATAATCTGACTTATAAAACTAGATCCTTTTTCTAATTTAGTTGAAGCGTTGAAGGATCCATACTTGTGAGTCTTCTTTGACTGTTGGAAACTTCTTGCGAGCCAAATTTTAATTGTTTTGTTCCGAACTCTAGTATAACACACAAAGTTATGTATTGGAACTAAGGCCTTATATCTAAGTTCTTTTAATTCTGACTTTGAACCCACCATTACGTGCATTGAAGGCTTCTCTGCTAGTGGATTATGAACTCAGATCTCGACAGGGTTAGCTCTCTGTTGGCGATGTGTCTTGGAATGGTTTTATCTGGTTTTTAATTCTTATGTAAATCGTTAAAATAAACCTAGCCTTGTTTTATAGATCCGAGGTCACTAAATACAAGGTGACCATATTACTCGGATAGTATTCAGTTTGGTTGTTTTGTAGATTACCCTGGTGTTGATACGACAGAGATTGTATCCCTTCAGATATGATTTTATTTATAAATTTCATTTGGATTTTAGATCGAGTTTTATAGATCTGGATTTGTAAATTACCATGGCATCGATATGACAGAGATCATATTCCCCTTTGGATGTGAAAATATCTATAACTACCATTGTGCGTAGATCTATTGCATACAGTGTCAATATAGTATCATTTCAAATCTGAAATCATGGCTAAGTTCTTTGGTTATATAGTTATAAATTATAAAGTACAGTGCTTTTTATATCGTGTTCCTTTGAGGTATGAAACTGTTTATAACTTCAGATTATATAGATCTGAATCAAAAATATACCCTCGCGTCGATATGACAGAGTTTGTACTCCATCTTGATACAAACTTATCTATAACTACCGTTTAATTATAGACCTAATACAACGGCGTTTATATAATATTCTCTTACATACAAAATCGTTGCTAAATTCCATTGGTTTTATAGTTATGAACTCTATCTAGTACAATGATGTCTTTATTGTATTCTACTTGGATATGAATTTTTTTATGTAACCTCTACCTTGTTTTTCTAAATCAGAATCTATTAAATCAATGGGCATTAATATGACTCAATTCGTGTTTGAATGAATACGAAATTTCATACCTACATTTATAGGTCGATAACCTCTATACGTGTTTCTATGAAAACCTCCTTAGCGGTATTCAAGGTATGTTTCTTTTCTTCAGGATGTTAGAGCCTTGTATTATGTTGAATACGATCTAGAGCATGCATTAGCAGGGGCACATAGTCCTGATTGTTTGTAGATCGGTCTTTGAGACAGATATATAAGCTAAACATTATAGGTATTTAAAAACTTATTATTTGAGTCAATATTAATCGAGGTGAGCTAGTGAGTCTGATGTCTTAGTCTTGAGCATTTATTTCCTTGCATGTATTGTATGGACCCAATGTTTGTAGATTGGGTATGTTTATGGAGTAATGATGACTCATAGTTTGTTTTAGAAGAGGTTCTTTAGAAAAAACGATAGATGTTCACGAGAGTAAAACCATAGGACTACAAACAACAATAGTTTTCCAACATATTATAAAGTACTATGTGAAGAGGGAGTCTCTTGAGATATAATAGAAATGTATGGCAAGAATTTTGTTTTTGCGGATTGTAATCCATTAATTAAAAAAAATGTCATAGGATGTGATAGTTTGGTGGACATAGCCCAGGGATTTGGGAGAAACACATACATTGGCATCCCCCTTTTCTTGTGTTTAAATGGTGTATCTTCCTTGTATTGTTTTTTTACATTTCTCTGATGTTGAGCAACCTTGTCAATTAATTAAACACTGCATAATGATAATCATGAAAAGTTATTGGTATAGTAATGATTTCTGATATGCACACTAGTATTGTTAAAAAGCACTATGAATTTCTTGTCCGCACAGTAGTACTATTTAAAGGTTATGAACAATAAATTATTGGAATTCAAATTGAGATATGGTCTTCATCATGACTAATATATGGATGATTGAAGATTACAAATGGATATGAATAAGGGCATACCTCTTATGGTTAATTAGTTAGAGACAAAAAAGAAGAGTCCTTAATTTAGAACACCTTTGCTTAAATGGGATGGTAATGTTATAACTCTGCACCTTTTACAGTAGACACGTCATGGTTATAGATTGATGATTTAAATAGTTAATTGTAAATCACTAAGAGTTCAGTGCAGTATATGTTGAAATGTGTTTAAATGGGTATGTTATAAAAAAGATAATTTGAGGCTCATTATAAGTGTTCCGCTATTGAGAGGAAAACATATCTGTTTAGAAAAAAAAAACTACAATGCATCATGTGTATCGTTCGATGGTGAAGTTTTGTTTCATTATAATTCACACGGGCAAGAATATCATATTACCAAGTAAGGCTTTCAGGGCAAGACTAAGCTCTATTAAGGAATGATATTGAGGTAGGAATAGTTTATGCAATTGTATCGAAGGTATAAGTTGTTATAAGAGGAAATTTTGATATCATTGATGGCCTAATTAGGTGATGATTGTTTTTTTATTATAACCTAGTAGACAATTGATTTGGGTAGGGGTAAAGGTTGAAATTATGGAATAAGGTCCCTACCTAACGTGTTAATCACACATCAACATTAATCTTATAAAGAATCTGAAATGATCGAGTTAACACCATTTGATTCATGGCATTTCAGTGATCAATTCACAATATATTGAGGATGGATGTTAATAAGATACTTAGTATTTTAAAAGAAAACAAAATTTTTGCCCTTGTTGACATGGTTCTATTACAATAACATAATTTCGCACCTTTATAACATAAGTGTGCATCCTTTTTATTCGGATATCAAAGAATCTCATTCATTCAGTGGTCAATATTCAAAAGATCCACCATTTAGTGGGTGCTTCCTATTTTATTAACTCATTCCATATTTACATGTTGTTTAGAGGGAGTACACTCTCATTCTACTGCAAATAGTATACCTACTCTCTAGATTATCCGTGTTCACAAGTTAAAGATTCCATGGAAGAGACCCCCTAGCCATAAGAAGATATAGTTTTCTGTTGTAACATCACTTCACTTGTATTGTTGATCTTCATTAGTGTTAGTGTTATTGTTATTAAGAGAGAAAGTTATAAAATTTCATTTGTGATCATGGAGAAGGTTAAATCAATACACGCATTGATACAAATAATTTCAATGTGGAATTTCTCATTAATATTGTATACCTCTTATGTCATCGAATATTGTGGGAAGAGACTCCTTGAAATATTGGCTCTCAGTCTCATGTCATGTCTTTGGGTGGATAAAAATGTCTAGGAAAGCATCCCTCCTGCTTGCTACACCCAAGTGAGTAAATTCCTAGCAATGTCAACATGTATTTGCATAGTATTCCTTTCTACCATAGTCAAGGAGGATGGAATGAGATCTGCTATCACCATTACTATTCTTAAGCATTGGAAAATTATCAATCGCCATGCTAGACAAAAATGTGTGGGTAAGTTTCTTTTTTTCTGCATTTTCACCTCTTTACCCACATTCACGTTCTCACTGTCATTGAATCATCTCATCTATTTCTCATTGTGTATTTATTATCCTAAATGGAAACCAAGAGAAAATCAAGCAAGATAAAAAAATCCAGGAAAAAGCTATAAAGCAACATAAAGAAGTTACTCATGAAAGCAAGTACAAAGCACATAAGTGCATGAAAGTTTGTTAGCATGAAAAATATGAAACTTTAGGAAAGAAAGGATAGTGAAAGCTCATTGGTTAAGAAATCTTGGTCATGAATCCATATCGACCATAAAAGAATTATAGCACTGTGAAATTATGAACCAAAGGAGATTATGAGGATGGAGAATACCTTACAGTGAAAGAATAAGGAAGAAAGATGAATTATAGCGTAAAAATCGACAAAAATGCATTGTGAAATTAATCATGGAAGAAACACCAATTGGAAACAATAAACTAGTAACCCTTATCATTAATCTGTGTATGAACAATATGAACAATACATAATACAATGGAGGAAATTCAAATAACCTAGGAGGATTTCAATCCTTGAACGTAGACGTAACTAACTTAGGAAATATCATCGTTGTAGACACCACTAGTGCAACTATGGACAACATAATCAATTACCTGATTTGGTAGGTGTACATGGGAATATTTATTCTTAAATCATGAAAATCCCATGCAAAAGTGGCGTATTAGGAGACTTAGCTAACAGAAAATGACCATCAAACCTAAAGGTGAGACTCCAAGAACTCTCAGTGGCATCCTAAAATATATGGATTGGTATCATAGGTCCTAAACAGATTAATGAGGGCACATCAAGTCAGTGGTGGGCCCTATATAACATCTGCATACAACTAGGAAAGTGATAACATCATCCTAAACTAGGAAAGTGACTAAACAAACATGGTGGAGAAGGGAGGATTATCAAAAAAATTGTAAGACCCTCCCTTAATCCAAACTTGGATATCCTGGTCATTGACAATCTAAGAGGCACATTTTGTAGCCTAGTAAGGGGATATGTGTAAGTCCTTGTGTGCTCATCCTTTTTAAGATGGAACTATGTTGGTTCTTGTTAAATGAATTATCTCTCATAAACTGTAAGTTATGGACGCATCATTTAAGAGTTATCCATGGATGAGTTATGAATTATCACATCAATTATTTTTTATATTCTTTTTTTTCTAATAGTTTCGTATTTTTTTCATTTGTCAAGAGTCCCATAGAATGACACTTATGCAATATGAAAAAGCATAAATGCTTGTCCACCCCAAATAAGTATTTACTGAATAATTTGAAGCCCCAAATATGAAGAACGCTTATGATGAAGAAGTTGATCTGAAAGTTAAGGGAATAATTGTGTTATTAGAGCTCCCCGAGGATGATAGATGACATGGAGATTATTACGAACAATGGATAACCCTAAAATGTGGGCAAAACTTAAAGGAGCAATTGATTAATGGAAAAGATATATCTCCCTTAGAAGTGTTGGAGAATTCGTGATCATGGTGAATGTTAAGTTAATGCAAGCATTGATAATAATAGTTGTAATGTGGAACGTATCATTAATATTCCAGACATCTTATCGTGTTGAATATAGAGTCCCCTTGACATAGTGGCTCTTAGTCTCATGCCATGTCTTAGGGTAGATAAAATTTCCTAGGAAAACATCTCTCGTGCTTGGTACACCCAACTGAGTAAATTCCTTGCAATGCCAACATGTATTTGCACAATATTCCTTTCTTCAATAGTCAAGGAGGATGGAATTGGCCCTATTGTTGCCATTATTATTCTTGAGCATTACAAAATTGTAAATCGCCACACTTGACATAATTGCAGGACTAAGTTTATTTGTTCTTGCATTTTCATCTCTTCACTCACATTCACATTCTCACTATCATTGAGCCTTCTCACATATTTCTTATTGCATATTTATTATCCTGAATGGAAACTAGGAGAAAATCAAGCAACATCGAGGAATCCAGGAAAAAAAAACAAAGCAACATAAAGCCATCAATCATAAAAGTAAGTACAAATCAGACAAGTGCAGGAAAATTTGTTAGCATGAAAAGCAGGAAACTTTAGGAAAGAAAGGAGGGAGTAATTTCCAAAGAGAGAAGGCGTGCTAGTCTAAAATGTAGGATACAAAGAGGGCATAATTTAGAAAGGGAGAAAAGGCATGTGAGTTGGAAAGGAAGGAAAGTAAGGAGGAGAAAGCAAGCAAGTTTTTGTTCAGCTCATGAGGGCTCATTGGTCAAGGAAGCTAGGTCATGAATCCATATTGCCTATAAAAGAATGATAGCATCGTGAAATTATGAACCATAGGAGATCATCAAGATGTAGAATACCTTAGAGTTAAAGAATTATGAAGAAAGATGAATTATAGTGTAAAAATTGGCAAAAATGCACTATGAAATTAATCATGGAAGAAACACCAACTGACAACATTAATCTCGCAACCCTTATCATTAATTTGTGTATGAACAATACAAATACAATGGAGAAAATTGAAAAAATAACCCAGGAGGATTCGAATCCCTACCTGTAAACATGATTAACTTATGAAATATCATCAATGTAGACATCACTAGTGCAACTATGGACAACTCAATCGCTTAACAATCAATTAACTGATTTAGTAATCAATTAACTCAATTGGTAGGTCTCCATGAGCTCATTTATCCTTATGTCATGCGAATCCCATGCAAAAATGGCGCGTTAAGAGTCTTCGCTAACTCAAATTGACCATCGGAGCTTAAATCCACTCACATGAAGATGAACTAAAGGTGTGACTCCTACAACACTCACTGGGCTCCTAAAATCTAGCGAATGTTCTCCATAGGTCCTAAACTCACCAATGATGGCCCGTCAAGTGGCTAGTGGACCCCATATAACAAGTGCATAAAAGTAGAAAAGTGATAACATCATCTTAAACTAGGAAAGTGACTAAATGAATAAGGTGGACAAGAGAACATTATTAAATAATTCTAACACCCCCTTAATCCAAACTTGGATAACAAAGTAGGGGAAGATGTGTAAGTCCTTCCATGCTCATCCTAGAGGTGACACCTCTCTTTTATAAAAATAAAAATAAAAATGTTATAAACAATAACATGTCGCTCAAATTAGATTTAAAATATTATCTCAAAGGTGACAGGTGTACTTAAAAAAAAAGCTATAAAAAATAACATGTCGACTCAAATTAGATTTAAAATATTTTTAAAACTACTACAAATTAAAACCGTAAGACATTCTGTTCACATTTCATCAACATTTCCACTTTAAGTAAACAGTTTGCACTTTAAATAAACAGTTTGCAGTTTCTCAAGTACGCAATTATGAAGAACGCTTCTGATACAGAAATCGATCTGAAAGTTAAGCAAATAACTGCGTCATTACAGCCCCCTCATAGTGTATTTTATGACTTTGAGAGATGCCGCAAAGATTATTGTGAAGCAACTGATAACCCTAAAATGTGGCCGAAATTGATAAAACGGTTAAAGGATTAATGGAAAAGATACATATCGCTCTGGAAGCGTTGGAGAATTCTGAATTTTATAAAGAGTTCATGGAACAAATGCAGGACCCAGAAATATTGGAACAAATACAAAGGGTGAGAGGCACAGACCCACATCATTCACATTTACAAATGGTTTTCTATGGCATTGGGAACGTCGACCCTGAAATCAGGACCCGGTACAGCCATTCACGAAGTCAGATGCAGTTAGCTTTTGCGATTTTAATGAAAGAGAAATTTGACTTCGTGAATGATATCGTGTTGTACGATCCAATTCTGTCCACAATAGAGCGAACGGCTATAAATGAACTCGGCTGCACGGTTCTTCATGATAATGAATTTGGCAAACGAACCGTGGACAGACCCACTATATTCTTCATGCCTAACTGCCCCTTTTATCTCCATGACAATGTATTGGGGGCAAATTGGACGCCTGCAAATTTGAATAAGATTATTGTGTTATCTTACACTTTTCAAGATTTTCCAAATGACAAATCTCTCGGTTTCACTAAAGTCGATGCCGTCCGAAGCAGTGACCGTTTACTGCATGAAGTGCGGCTGCCGCAAACAGATATTAGACCTGCTGTGTATGAAGAACCGTTTAGAGATTTTAGTTGGCATTTCTTTGCCTGGGATGGTTCATTGGAGGATCTCAACAAATTAGAGGAACCCTACCTCTGTTATAAAAAATAGGATGGTTCATCGGAGGATTTCTAACAAATTCGATACATTGTCGGACTTTCTCTATTGAAATTGGTGTGTGATAGAGCACCTCTACGCAATCAAACCATTTATGTGGAGAATCTTTCTTAAGCACTGACACTGACTTCCGCTGACTTCGCTTCAGTGTTTTACTGTTGGACTTCTCAAAGTACGTTGAATTCAGACTTCTGCACAACTGCACTTGGGTACCAAAACAATAATGTGTGGTTTTTCAATCTCATCAACATCAAAATTGTATTCTTCCCCTATGACCTTCAAGGACATGTGTTTTTCATTATCTTGAATGTAACTACATATTTCTTCAATGGTTTCCTTCAAAATTGTAGTCTTCCCCTATGACCCTCAAGGGCATATGCTTTTCATTATCTTCAATTCAATGCAATTACTTATTTCTTGGATGGTTTCCTTCAAACTTGTAAAATTGCTTCTTCTGAGTAGGACCCATTTTCTTAGGTATATAAAGCTCTTCATGATTTTCGTACATTGCATGATGTAGATGGTTTTGATGATAAACCGTTTGTCAAAGGTTTGCAATGCATTGTTGATCTGGTGCCTATAAGTATGTGGATCCTATGAGAGTTGCGTCTTAGAAGGAAAAGCCCATGAGAAGTTGGAGGAAGAAAACGGTTGGTCCTCAATGATTTCTTTCAAGAGGCTTCCTTGTACAACTATAATAGGCTTGAGGAAACAAAATCCGATCTTCTTTTGTAAATATTAGATATGAATCCATCTAATCTAGATGGATTTCCCTCATCCATCTCCATTACAGAAACTATCATCTAAGTTTAGGCATTGGTCAAACATCCTCTCTCAAGCCCAATAAATCTAACAAGTAGCCATCTCAATACATTTCTAAGTGGACATCTTTTGTTCCTTGGTCATTCCTTCTAAACAAACATCATTTTTTAGTATGTGATAAACTCCCCTATAATATACCGTTTCACGTTGACCCTTCGATTTGGCATCTCAACAAAAAAAATTTGGGGATCCTTAGATGTTGGCACTTAAACAAATAATTAGTTGGTCATTTCTCCAGTCAAAGCTAGTGGATCCTTGCTCTCAATCAGGTATCATAGGAAAGACAACCTTTGTTAACTTTGAGCAGGATTAAAATCTTGGTGACCCTAGATTATATTCCTTCTTCAAACAGATTATATTATAGTTGTTGGTTGACCTATATTACAGTGGTTGGTTGACCTATTTGACCTTGATGTTCATCAATCCATTTTGTGCTTCTTCTCTATCCACTTGAACTTATGTTCCTAACCCCTTGTTCTCTTGAACCTTTCTTACACCAAAACTATCCCTTGGATTCCTTTGAAACTCTTGCCCAATCACACGTGTTCATTTCCTTTCCCACTCATAGTGATTTCCATCTGCACACATTATACTTACTATGGCGTGATTAAATTGCACTTGTCACTTTCATGCACATTCTTTTTATGCATGATAGCATTCATTCTTCCTATCACACATTACCTCCTATTGAATTCCCCTGCGAGGATAACAATATTACAATCATGCATTATCATTTTCATTACTGTCATGCCCATATGTACCACTCATGTTAGGCACACATCAAGTTATATTCCACTCATTTATACAACACTCACCTTCGCTACACTTATTTATATCACACTTGTATCAAAATCCCATAATACACTCATAAACTTATAGAAAATACATTCTTGCATCAACAATTAATGATCAAACCCAACATTCAATGACCATAAGTACGCCCCCTTTACTTTTAAAAAGTGAGAACCTAACATGAAACAACATTTTTCATCACAATCACTAGCTTTTAAGCTTATGATCTCTAACAAGAAGTTCAAAAGACATTGAGGATAAATATTTACTTACTCCATAGTATATATGAAATTTCCCATTCATTGGTTGGGATGTTTTCTTGCTAATGGGAAACTTAGTTCTTACATCTACACTATATATTATAATATTTTTATTAATAACATGAAAATATTTCTAACCCTAAATGAATTAAAGTATTAAATTGATTTCATACATTAATGGTTTGGTGGTGAATGGTTAACATTTGAACCTAAAACCATAATTATATGAGTATATTATGTGATAGTTTTCTTAAAAGAACTTGTAAAATCTAAATCTTATATATTTATATAATAAATAAGAACATAATATGTATTAATAAATATATCATAGAACTATCATATAGAGAGGAATTTATTGATATGAAATATAAATTGTTCAATGATACATTATAAATAACCTAAACCTTCCAACCCATTAAAAGGTCAAATCTTAAATATATATTAAAAAAAAAAATTAAATGAACCAAAAAATAGAAGGATAAATATATTTGAGAAAGATGACCTTGTTTTAAAGCACATCCTTATATTGTTAGCAGGTAATTCCCTATCAAAGTGATGAATATTGAATATTCTTAAGGCACCATAATGTTTATTTATAGTATTGTCATATTTTGTTGTTTAATTTCATTATTTTCGTATGAGTTACAAATAGTTGGACATGCACTCAATACTTATATAATTGGTGACAGAATCCATTGGTCAATCATTCCCATCTAGGGTTGACATATCACCTCATAATTAAGGATCACATATCAAGTTAAATCTTCTTAATGTGAAATTTGTTTATTTGTTTAATTTGATTATTTCTTATGTTTTGTGGGAATCTAAAATATTAGAAATATGTATGCAGAATTTTATGTTGATCACCACCCTTACATGAGATCCACAAATGTATTTCATTACATCAGCCTCTTTCATCTTCAAATATATTCTCAAGAGCACATTTCTAACTGCTTATGGTCCTACCATAAATTAGTACCAATTGCCTAGTTGGGCTTATTTAGTAAAGGCGACTCTTTTACATTTAATAACTATCCACTACAATCTGATGGGTCTTTATTCATGGCTGATGCCTACATATATAAATTGACTAAATCCTATATAGCCTAAAGTAGAGAAGTTATGGTAGGACCCTAGCACGACTTCCCCCCTCAAAAGCATTTTTTTCCTCAAGACTAAAAGTTAGGGAATTGCTTTAGAATCACAATTATTTCCCATGTAGCATCGTCTAGATTCATATATTCCTTCGAGATTGGGATTTTTCAATTCATGTGCTAGTGTAACTCAGACACTTTGGTATTATTTCTTCCTTCTAGAGCCAAATGGATCCGTTTTCATTAAGCTCTAGTAACTTGGTTTGAACTTTGTACTTTGATACCACGACCTTCTTGGGACAAGACACATGAAGTATGGGATGAATAGTGGATTGGTCTAGAGGATAAAGCTTGTAACCCACCTATTGAATGCATAGGATATTATGGTAGCATCCATAGAATGCCAATGCCAATTTCTAATGGATTTTACCTTTGAGTAATGTTTATTTATAAGTTTCAAGGTGAACAAACATGTGCTAACCTTCTGTGCTCCCCTTGTTTCACTCTTTTTTGAGGTATAATCAAATTGCATTAAGTGTACTGATCACTTCAATTTGATCATCCATTTTGGGGTGATACGTGGTGCTTAGATTCAACTTGGTACCTTGAAGTCCAAACAACTACTATCAAAATTTGATGATGAATGCGGGGTCCCAATCAGAGACAATGAAAGAGAGCATTGCATGTAAGTTAAAAGTTTGGTCCATGAGGACTTGGCCCATTGATGATGGCATAAAAGGTTGTGACAAGGAACAAAAATCAGCACACTTGGAAAAATGATAGCCTACCACCATCATTACTTATTTTTTGCCATCTTTGGGAGTCCCACTATAAAATCCATAGAGATCATATTACATTTATGTGTTTGGATTAGTAGTGGCTGAAATTCCCCCAATAATTTCAATCTCTCACCCTTATGTCTTTAGTGAGTGTTACACACCACAATAAAATTATACAATATGCATGGTTTCATTCAAGTTCATAAGATTGAGTGCTTATCTCTTTTATAGATTTTATTAGAGCTCGAGCGACCTATTGTAGATGATGAATTTAACTCCTCTAAGATCCTTTATTTTAAAACAAATTTCTTTACTAGAAATATGTGCTCTTTATACGTTTATCTATATTGGTTCCTTCTATACCCTTTAAGTGGTTGGGCTCTTCTTGAGGTTCTTTGTATTCCCCTGTTGAGTTATATACTTCACCTTCCAATTCAAAATCTATGTTCTTTTGTTCTTATTCGTTTGGTTGGAATTCTTGCTTTATAGGAAGTTTAACATCTCTAAATAGAATATCGCAACTCTAAACAATTTTCTTAGTAGGACTATGTCA
The DNA here is from genome assembly GCA_001517045.1 of Pseudotsuga menziesii. Lineage (NCBI taxonomy): Eukaryota > Viridiplantae > Streptophyta > Pinopsida > Pinales > Pinaceae > Pseudotsuga > Pseudotsuga menziesii. The sequence goes on along the minus strand of LPNX010752160.1, from coordinate 68,790 downwards.
TGCAAGCAAAAACGCTAAGATAAACATTACTTGAGAAAGATATTATGAACGAGGCGCATATCATACCTACTCTTATGATTGATAACTTATGTGAAGCTTGTTATATATCCTTTCCCATCTTCTAGTATGTTGTCGTCATGGAAGGATAATGCAGACTGCACCATCTACTTAATTGAAGATGTCGATCCTACACATGATGCAAAAAAAAATTGGATAAGGACATATGAAAGGAGTGGAGGTCAAGACTAGCTAAGGAGAGCCAACACTATCTCTTATATTAGAGAATGGATTTATCTCCTCCCTTAAAGTATAAACGGTCGATTTCCACACACCTCAAAATACCATATAAATTTTTTTTATGTAACATATATATCTATAATAAAATCATTAAAGTCCCTACATTGTGCTAAAAACATTTGTAATTTACTCCTACATTACCAGTTTTGCAAAGTATATGTTTTCTAAGGGAACAATATCACGAGGTGTTAATCAACCTATAGGTCATATTTAGTATTAAATTATCTTGTTGTCCAATTAACTGTAACATAACGTTATTAAAATTTTCAGGTTTCATTGTTCATTTTTAACTTTACTTGTTTGTTAAACTTTTCCTCAATCATTGAACTCGACTCTAAAAAATTAGGCTCCAATTCATTTATCTGTTCAGTTGTGAACTTCTAAGTTTACTAGTCTTTCTGAAATTATCTTTCCGCAATGATCCTTTTGCAATCATCTTTCTGAAATTTATCTTTCTACAATGATCATTTCGTAAATAGCCTTCCGCAATGATAATTCTACAAATAGACTTCCACAATAATCTTTCTGAAATTTATCATTCTACAACGATCATTCTGCAGTAGCCTTCCGCAATGATCATTCCAGAAACAACCTTCTCCAATGATCCTGTCACAAACAACCTTCTGCAATTGTGGATTGCAGACTGTGGGTTTCCTTTCTATTTTTTCTGAATTAACATTCCCCATTTATCATTTCGCAATTGCGGGTTGCGGATTCTAGGTTTCCTTCTAACCTTTTTGAAAAATATTCCACATTTATCCTTTTGCAATTGTGGATTGCAAGTTTCCTTCTGACTTTTTTGAAAATAACCTTCCGCATTTAACCTTCTGCAATGATCCTTTTGCAAACAACCTTCCGCAATTGTGGATTGGAGATTGTGGATTGCCTTTCTATTTTTTTTAATTTACATTCTCCATTTATCCTTCCGTAATTGTGGGTTGCAGATTGTGGGTTACCTTTTAAATTTCTCAAAAAACCTTCCAGATTTATGCTTCCACAATTATGGATTGCACGTTTCCTTTTATCTTTTGTGAAAATAACCTTCCACATTTAACCTTTTGTTCTAGCTACTTACTTCATACTTGTTTATAGTCGATGTTTAACTTACCACAACCTAGTCATTCTTAACTTTGTTTAACTTTTTCGAAAATAACCTTTCGTTGGACTTTGTATCACCATTTCCCACTTGAACATTTTCACCCATAGAATATTCATTGTTCTTATAGGGATTATGAGCCTCGTACCAGTCGTAGGTTCTCGTGGCTGAGCCAAAAACCCACTTTTTTCAATCTGCACTATGACTCTCCAAAATGTGTTAACAACATCATTCATTAGCTCCATAGAAATTTTAGACTTAAAACCATTTAGTTATTGTCACCTAGCCCATCGAAGCTCAATGTTGTAGCCCGTAGCTCTGATACCACAATGTAGTGTACTATAATGTTGGTATCACAAGGTATTCTTATTTCTTTCTGGCCCATCCAGGCCCAATGCTGCACCCTGTAGCTATGATACCACAATGTAGTGTACTACAATGTTGTTATGAAAGGGTATTCTTATCTCTTTCTGGACCATCCAGGCCCAATACTGCAACCTGCAGCTTTGATACCACAATGTAATGTCCCCATACCCCATAATGCAAATACTTAAAAATTTTTACTTTAATAACCTTTGTTCTCCTTTCTAAAACAGGGCACAAATGTTAACACACTCTTCAACCTTCATCGTCGGGATTACAAACCACTGTAACAGTCGTTCTGACCTTGACAGATCCATTCCACCCTTCCGCTCCCGCCTTCATGACCTGGAAAATTGGGAATCAAAATATCAAGGGCTTCTCGATGAGACTTGTCATCCTTCCTCCCTCTCCCTTCCTCTTTCCACCCTTCCGATTCCAGAAATAAAAAATCAGAACATAATGTGTGACAGGATCCTCTATCCATAGTTCTGCCTTCCATACTTCCACTTTTCTCCCTTCTGCACTTCACTACGGAACTACAGTATATCTGCCCTGTTCAGCTACCCTTTCCTATTTTTTCCTTCTGTTGGCAGATTCGAAGGGGAGGGGACACCCAATCAGAAGTATTCTGACCCTTTACTCAGGCTTCAAACCTTTTTGGACTTACACAAAAGTGCATTGAACAAACAAGAAAAATATAGATGGAAATGCATAAAATAATCACAAACAAACCTCTACTTAAATCATCCATACGCATTAAGCATAAACATAACAATCCATAAGAAAATACATTGCAGAAAGTACATGATAGAGAATACTTATCTTGGATGATCAAGCTGTTCAACAACTAGCTATGTCACTGCAACATTCCACCCAACCATAGGCTAGTGTGTTCATTAATCTCTCAACACCACTTCCAACCTCGACCTGGGCATGATTTCCACAGGGGACTAGGGAACAACAGACTCCCACATAGCCAAAATGTGTCATGCACACAGTTAAGCCAACACCAAGTTGGGTTTATCAGACTATCCATCAAGGTCAACACCAAGTTGGGCTTATCAAGTTGCAGGCTTACAAGTCAACAATGTTGGGTTTATACAAGGTAATTTTTATGGGCGAAATTTGGCCAATTGTCTAACTTTTGGGTTTTTTTCAAAAAATAAATTTGCTATTCAGTCATATTTAGTGTTTAATATCGCCAATATTTACATAAAATATGTTTTTTTATCATACTATTTGCCAAAATTTACACATTTTAGTCTTAATTTTAGGTTTCATATTTAATATTTACCTACATATCTATAAACATATTTTGTTCAATCCAAAATGATCACCTAGAATATTATACTTAATTATAATATTAGAATCCTTAAAAAAAACCTTGGTTTATCATGCTTACGCAGCTAAGCCAACAAACAGTTTGACTTATCAAACTGTTCATAGTCAAGCCAACTTCCAAAATAAAGACCATTCAAGCCACAGATGGGTTTATCACACATCTAGCAAGGCCATCATTCACAATGGGTTTCTCAAACTGTCCAACCAAGGATTACACACAAGGCCAAGTGAACAACAAGACAAAGCCAAGCGAACAAGTGGGTTTATCAAGCTACCATCCAAGCTATAACATCCCCCGAACTAGTAGGAGATTTTTCCTCAATAATAATAAATTTAAGTCTACGATCCCACTACTCTTACGACAATTGGGAGATGAAAAGTAAAGCACATTAAAAATAAAATCAGGCATTTCACTAAAAAAAAATTCAGCCATTCCATTCATTCCTAAGAATCATATTTTAACAAAGGGATTTTCTAATAATAACTCTAGCCTCTCTCCCGTGTTAGACCATCTATCGTCTTATAAGGATAAACAATCTTCCCCAAACAATCCTCTTTAGATTCAATTTATGCATAAGAAGTATTTCTACAACATCCTCACTGTGAGAACATGAAAATAAATATACCAATAGCACATAATATAACATCAACAAGGACACCCAAATTGTAATATTTCCCAAATGAACTGGAATTGATACTCAAAACGAAACTTAAACTGTACTTTATAACAAAAAGATTTAGCTATAACAATTGGATTAAGCTCGTTTTTATGATGCTTAACCATAAAACATTCTTAAGGAATACCAAAGATAATCACCAATGTACATATTCTTATTTACGATAAGAGTATTTAAAAAGCATATTCAAGCGACATAAATGTTAATGCTTATTTACATTTACCTTGAGTTCATACGCATGTTCTTCCCCTTTCCTGCAAGATTATTCAAGTAATTTGTCGAACCTTCAAGAATTCTCTACACATGCAATTAGGATATTCTCTTCCATTTACAAACTAGGAAAAAAAATATTACAATATATATCGGTCTCATAACTTCCCTAGGAAGAAACAACAGTAAAGCATCGTGTTCTTTAAATATCCTGAATACAATCCATAACACCAATCATATAGTGTTCGTCACTTCTTTAAACACAAGTAATAGGAGAAAGGTCAAGAAGATCCCGAGGCGACTTTTAAGTAAACAACAAGGTTGCAATTTGATAAAAACTATCCGTAAAGCATTTGAGTTGCATATTTAGGATATGTGTGTGTGTGTGTGTGTGGTATGGCATCCACCATACTTTCATCATCCGAAGGCTATTTTCCATCCTTGCTGCGAACCTCTCCTGCACTCACGACTTAGCTAGAACCAGGTAATTCATCAATGATCATGATTAACATCATACTTGGATATTCAATTATTTAAAAGAAAACATATTGCCACAAGCATATCATTCTAGTAAAACAACTAGCAGTTTTAACCACTGACGCTTAAATCTTCATTTTCTAAAATAAAAAGACTGACCCTAGTGAAAGCTCAACTTCGACTTTCCTCCCAACCAAATGACTCTATCTGGCATGCGTTATTCTTCCTAGATTCACCCTCAAGCTTGGGAAACAAACCCACTAAGGTAAGGGGGACAATTCCCAAGTGATCTAAACATATTTCAAGGTTTGACCACAATGTGGGATAAGCATGATTCCACTTAATGTTATAGTTTCTTTTTTAAAAGGGCATTATCCAAATTGATTACACATTTGTTTTGAGCTAGAATTATTTCCCCTTTGGTTATAAACATTTTCTCTTTTAATATTTCAACCCTTAGTGATATCCAAGGGTAATATAAAGGATCTAAAGCCTTTTCTTCCTTCTTTTCTATGAGGAACATATCTCTCTCTCTCTCTCTCTCTCTCTCTCTCTCTCTCTATATATATATAATTCCCCTATCCTTTTGTACACCTAGATTGCCAATACCAACTCACTTGGCATAGTGGAAATGGTCGCATAAATTTAATAAAGAGATTACCAAACTCCAACAATTTGCATGGTCTCATTTCTCCTCAATGGACTCATATTCAGACAAAATAAATATTTCATCGTGTTAGTATGTAACCGCAATTTTTCATTCTTTCAGTATTTCACAAGTGTCCCCACGACACATAGTGATCTTTTACTGAGTACTTGCTTGGACTCCCTTTTACCAAACTTTGTATTTTCGGATGGGGTTCGTGTGGGGGAATACATCAAATCTCGGTAGGGTATGCTCTGTATTGGCGATGTGTCTTAGAATGCCTTGATCTAGTTTTTAATTCTTCTATAAATCATTAAAATAAACCTAGCCTTGTTTTATAGATATGAGGTCACTAAATACAAGGCGGCCATACTACCTGGATAGTATTTATCCTGGTAGAATTTTAGTAGTCCTTATGGAAAATTAATTACCTCTCTTGGTATTGATATGAATGTACTCAGAACAGTTGGATCGTAACTACTTACCCTCCATCTTGTAGATCGATAAAGCCTTCTTGTTTCGTAGATTACCACGCTGTTGATACGATAGAGATTGTATCCCGTCAGATATGATTTTATTTATAAATTTCATTTGGATTTTAGGTCGAGTTTTAAATATTTGTGTCTATAAATTACCATGGCATTGATACGGCAGAGATCGTATTCCCCATTGGATATGCAAATATCTATAACTAGCATTGTGTATAGATCTATTACATACAGTGTCGATATCGTATCCTTTCAGATCCAAAATCGTGGATAACTTCTCCGGTTTTATAGTTATAAATTATAAAGTACAGTGATGTTTATATCGTGTTCCTTTGGGGTATTAAATTGTTTATAACCTTAGATTATATAGATCTAAATAGAAAATATACCTTGGCATCGACATGACAGAGTTCGTACTACGGCTTGATACAAAATTATTTATAACTACCGTTTGAGTACAAACCTGATACAACGGTGTACATATCGTACTCTCTAAGATACAAAATCATTGCTAACTTCCATTGGTTTTATAGTTATGAACTCTATCAAGTACAATGATGTCTTTACTATATTCTACTTGGATACGAATTTTTTTTATGTAACCTCTGCCTTCTTTTTCTATATCAGAATCTATCAATGGGCATTAATATGACTCAAGTCGTGTTTGAATGAATCTGAAATTTCATACCTACATTTATCGGTCGATAACGTGTATATGTGTTTTTATGAAATCCTCCTTAGTGGTATTCAAGGTATGTTTCTTTTCTTGAGGATGTTAGACCCTTGTATTATGTTGATTCCTATCTGGAGCATGCATTAGCAGGGGAAAAAAGTCCTGATCATTTGTAGATCGGACTCTGAGACACATACATCAACTAAAAATATAGGTATTTAAAAACTAATTATTTGAGTCAATATGAATCTAGGTGAGCTGTTGAGTCTTATATTTTAGTCTTCAGCATTTATTTCCTTCCATGTATTGTATAGACCAAACGTTTGTAGATTGGGTATGTTTCTGGAGTCATAATGACTCCTAGTTTGTTTTAGAAGAGGTTTTTTAGAACACAATGATAGATGTTCATGAGAGTAAAATGACAGGATTACAAACAACAATCGTGTTCCAACATCTTAGAAACTACTCTGTGAAGAGGGAGTCTCTTGAGATATAATAGAAATGTATGGCAAGAGTTATGTTGTTGTGGATTGTAATCCTTTAATTAAAAAAAATGTCACAAGATGTGACAATTTGGTGGACGTAGCCTAGGGATTTAGGCCAACCACGTACATTGGCATCCCTCTTTTCTTGTGTTTAAATGTTGTACCTTCCTTGTATTGTTTTGCGTACTTTTCTCTTATGTTGTGCAACCTTGTGAATTAATTAAACATTGCATAATGATAATCATGGAAATTTATTTGTATAGTAATGATTTTTTATATGTACACTAGTATTATTTAAAAGCACTATGAATTTCTTGTCAACACACTAGTACTATTTAAAGGCACTATGAAGATGAGATTATTGTGGACTACACCTCTTAAAGTTATGAACAATAAATTATTGGAATTCAAATTAAGTTCTGTTCTTAATCATGACTAATATATGGATGATTGAAGATTACAAATGGATACGAATAAGGGTATACCTCTTATGGTTCATTAGTTAGAGACAAAAATGAAGATTCCTTAATTTATAACACCTTTCCTTAAATGGGATGGTAATGATATAACTCTTCACCGTTGACAGTAGAGACATCATGGTTATAGATTGATGATTTAAATAGTTAATTGTAAATCACTTAGAGGCACATAGCTCAAGAGTTCAGTGCAATATATGTTGAAATGTGTTTAAATGGATATGTTATAAAAAACATAATTTGAGGCTGGTTATAAGCATTTCGCTATTGAGAGGGAAACATGTGTGTTTAAAAAAAAAAACTACAATGGATCATGTGTATGGTTCGATGGTGAAGTTTTGTTTCATTATAATTGGCACGGCCAAGGATATCATATTAACAAGTAAGGATTTTAAGGAAAGACTAAGCTCTATTAAGGAATGATATTGAAGTAGGAATAGTTTATGCAATTGTATCGAAGGTATAAGTTGTTATAATAGGAAATTTTTATATCATTGATGGCCTAATTAGGTGATGATTGTTTTTTTTTTTCTAACGTGGTAGATGGTTGATTTGGGTAGGGGTAAATGTTGAAATTATTGAATAAGGTCCCTACTTAATGTGTTAATCACACATCAACATTAAGCTTGTAAAGAATTTGAAATGATGTAGTTAACACCATTTGAGTCATGCCGTTTCAGTTATCGGTTCACATTATATTTTTAGTTGTAACTTCCATTATGATATATCTAATTGAGGATGGTTGTTAAAATGATACTTAGTCTTTTAAAAGAAAACAAAATTTTCACTCTTGTTGACCTAGGTTTGTTACATATGGTATCAGAGAGTGAAAGTAACAGCACTTGAGCCTATTTGGGCTCAACATGAATTAGAAAGAAAAAGATGTTAAGACTAACCAATGAAATGACTTTTGTGGATGCATGGAAATGATGGATAGGGAGAAATGAATTGGGAAATATTTGTGTTGGGGTTTTAAATTCAAGGAAGGGAGGATACTCAATAGACCACAAAGAGATCGTTACGAGGAATTTAGGAAGTAAAACATTAAAAGGTTTGCAGGTTCTGTAAATCGGTAATAATATTTCCCTTTTTCTGAAAATGATTACTGTTTCAGATTTGGTGTTGGTATCCTTAAGCAGGGGTGATCTCTCTATGCGATATATTTTCACAATAATTTATTTTTTCTTTTCAAAGAAAATCCAGTGTAAATCTTATTTTTTTTCAGACGAGAGTGTTTTATGCTAGCTTGTTATCGGCTTTCGGAGAGTACTTAACCGAGCTATCGTTTTCCATTTCTATGTTTAGTTTGTGCATAAAAAGATTTGACATTTTTATATATCAAATATTTGGTTCAATTTCTTGTCATGTGTTTAAAATTGGTGAGCAAATTTGATGTATGAATATAGTATAGATTTGCATTGTTTAACACTATACTCTGCATACTATGTTCCTAGTTGACATACGACTTTAGGAGTATGATTTCCAAATGAAAATACCGTATGTGTTTTGAGTTTTTTTAAAGACCAAATTGATTTGGAATAGATCAACCTTGTATTGATGGCACAGATGCGCGAATGGTTGGCTATCGTAAATAACACTTATGTAATCAGAATTTTGTAACATTTCATACATAAATCTGTCTGCGTGTGTGTAGATGTTACTCGCAATTACCTCTAATTTTGCAAGGGAGAGCAAACAGGTAAAAATTAAATTGTATTACTTGTCCACTGCTGCAACTAGATCACTACGATTGGTCAGTTGTTAAAAATGCTTTACAAATTCTTGATACACGTAATTGTTTAATTTCCTTCTATCTAAGTCATATATAGATTCGATGCCTGTAAATTTCTTTTGGATCAGAGCATACGAATTTGATACCATGATTTGGTTATGAATTATATACTTTAGATATGATAACGTTTCATGCTCAATCTCTCTAGTACATTGTGTTGGCTTGAATAGATCTAATAAGCATTGACGTTGAAATTGCTGGTAAAGCGTTGGACTTGCCTTAGGCCTGATAATGTGTCATGGTGTCCAAATTCCACTAATGCATAGATTTGGATTTGGGGTATATCCAACAAACTTTTGATTACATTTATATGATGCATCTGCTTAACGTGTGATTTAGTTTGAACAGATCTAAAGAGAAAATATCGTCTCTGAATTATTTTGCTAGCTGAATTGTTTTAAGTCATTATAGTTCGATATCATTATAGTTCGATATTTAAGTCTCTGATTTAATGATCAAGTTGCATATCTAATGTCTGAGTTTTTAGAAGTTGCTATTAATATTTGAAAATTATATGTGAATGAATGACGCATAATGTTATGGACTAACTTGCAGGAGTATGCATGGAACACAACCGATTGAAATGGACTATTTGTTTCAAAAAATTCATTGGCTTAACTAAGGGAGGTAAACCACTCAAGAATGAGTGTTGTTTGGTTTTTTTATCTTATTATAATTTCGTATTTCAAGGTTTTTATGAACCAAGGATTAACTGTGGATTATGGTGTTATGTACTAACATTGCAGGGCTTTACTATGATTCTAACCATCTCACGATCAACGTAAGACATGGATTTTAAATCCACTTGTAAATAAGTTGTGGCTTATTTTAAATGAATTATAAGATTGTATGAACCATGAATGATGGTAAAGTTACAATCACTACAATTTAGGAAATGTTGAATGAAAAATATGTTTATCAATAGATGTTAATTGTGAAGCCAATGTCATGAATTAGGACAATGACAATGAAGCCATGTTAAGCACCAAAGAATGTGTGTCACAAATAGTCAAAGGTTGTAATTAACATAAAAAATGAATATGGAAAATACATGTTGCGTGAGCACAATGGTGTTAGGAAAGTGATTTCCATGTGAGCACATTGGTGTTAGGCATACATGCTGTTGGAGAACAATGGTGTTAGGAAAATGGTTGCCGTGTGAGCACATTGGTGTTAGGCATCTAAAGTGGAAAGAAAAATTGATGATCTAACTCTACCCTTCTTTGAGGTAGAAAGGAATTCCTGGACTCAAGCAAGGAGGATTTAGGGGAACCATGTAAGAGTGATGATATCAATATTAAGACCTAGGAAAAGCTAGACATATGGAAGCCATGACGCTATTTGATGTTACTAAGGAGAAAAAATTTGACTAGTGGTCAAAAGGGAGAGTAACCTGAGAGATAGATGTAAGTCCACACAAGAATTGTTAAAAGAACTCAAGGGAGAGTTTAAAAAATAACGAAATGAAAGATGTGTTAACAGATTTTTGAAGTCATTAGACGGTTACATGTCTTAATGTGTAAATGTGATAGTAAATGTGTAACCATTTTCCAAGGAAATGCTTACAAGGCGGCCATACTACTTGGATAGTATTCAGCCTGGTAGTATTTTGGTAGTCCTTATGGAAAATTAATTACCTCTTCCGGTATTGATATGAATGTACTTGGAATAGTTGGATCGTAACTAATTACACTCCATCTTGCAAATCTATAAAGTCTGGCTGTTTTGTAGATTACCCTGGAGTTGATACGACAGAGATCGTATCCCTTCAGATATGATTTTATTTATAAATTTCATTTGGATTTTAGGTCGAGTTTTATAGATCTGGATTTGTAAATTACCATGGCATTGATATGACAGAGATCATATTCCCCTTTGGATATGCAAATATCTATAACTACCATTGTGCATAGATCTATTACATACAGTATCTATATCGTATCCTTTCAGATCCGAAATTGTGGCTAAGTTCTTTGGTTTCATAGTTATAAATTATAAAGTAAAGTGCTTTTTATATCGTGATCCTTTGAGGTGTGAAACTATTTATAACTTCAGATTATATAGATCTGAATAAAAAATATACCCTGACATCGATATGACAGAGTTTGTACTCTGGCTTGATACGAAATTATTTATAACTACCATTTGAGTACAGACTTGATACAACGGCATATATATGGTATTCTCTTAGATAAGAAAACGTTGCTAATTCCATTGTTTTTATAGTTATGAACTCTATCTAGTACAATGATGTCTTTATTGTATTCTACTTGGATATGAATTTTTTTATGTAACCTCTGCCTTGTTTTTCTAGATCAGAATCTATTAAATCAATGGGCATTAATATGACTCAAGTCGTGTTTGAACGAATCCAAAATTTCATACCTACATTTATAGGTCGATAACCTGTATACATGTGCTTATGAAAACCTCCTTAGCGGTATTCGAGGTATGTTTCTTTTTTTCAGGATGTTAGACCCTTGTATTATGTTGATTCCGATCTAGAGCATGCATTAGCAGGGGCACACAGTCCATATTGTTTGTAGATCGGACTTTGAGACACATATATAAGCTAAACATTATAGGTATTTAGAAATTGATTATTTAAGTCAATATGAATCCAGCTGATCTAGTGAGTCTGATATTTTAGTCTTGAGCTGCGTATGCTTATGGAGTAATGATGAGTCCTAGTTTGTTTTAGAAAAGGTTCTTTAGAAAAGAATGATAGATGTTCATGAGAGTAAAATCAAAGGATTACAAACAACAATAGTGTTCCAACATCTTATAAAGTACTTTGTGAAGAGGGAGTCTCTTTAGATATAACAGAAATGTATGGCAAGAGTTTTGTTGTTGCGAATTGTAACCCTTTAATTAAAAAAAAATTCACAGGATGTGATAGTTTGGTGGATGTATCCCAAGGATTTGGGAAAAACACGTACATTGGCATCCCTCTTGTCTTCTATTTAAATGTTGTATCTTCCTTGTATTGTTTTTCATACATTTCTCTTATGTTGCGAAACCTTGTCAATTAATTAAACATTGCATAATGATAATCATGAAAAGTTATTGGTATAGTAATGATTTCTGATATGCACACTAGTGTTGTTTAAAAGCACTATGAATTTATTGTCCGCATAGTAGTACTGTTTAAAGGTTATGAACAATAAATTATTGTAATTCATATTAAGTTATGGTCTTCATCATGACTAATATATGAATGATTGAAGATTACAAATGGATACGAATAAGGGCATACCTCTTATGATTCATTAGTTAGAGACAAAAATGAAGAGTCCTTAATTTAGAACACCTTTGCTTAAATGGGATGGTAATGTTATAACTATGCACCTTTGACATTAGACACATCATGCTTATAGATTGATGATTTAAATAGTTAATTGTAAATCACTTAGAGGCACATAGTCTAAGAGTTCAGTGCAATATATGTTGAAATGTGTTTAAATGGGTACGTTCTAAAACTGATAATTTGAGGCTGATTATAAGTGTTCTGCTGTTGAGAGGAAAACATGTGTGTTTAAAAAAAAAAGTACAATGCATCATGTGTATGGTTCAATGGTGAAGTTTTGTTTCATTATAATTCGCATGGGCAAGAATATCATATTACCAAGTAAGGCTTTCAGGGCAAGACTAATCTCTATTAAGGAATGATATTGAGGTAGGAATAGTTTATGCAATTGTATCGAAGGTATAAGTTGTTATAATAGGAAATTTTGATAATGATTGATGGCCTAATTATGTGACTATTGTTTATTTTTTTATAACCTCATAGACAGTTGATTTGGGTAGGGGTAAAAGTTGAAATTATGTAGTAAGGTCCCTACCTAACGTGTTAATCACACATCATCATTAATCTTATAAAGAATCTGCAATGATTGAGTTAACACCATTTGATTCATGCCGTTTCACTGATCAGTTCACAATATATTTTTAGTTGTACCTTCCATTGTCATATATCTAATTGACGATGGTTGTTAAAAAGATACTTAGTATTTTAAAAGAAAACAAAATTTTCTCCCTTGTTGACATGGGTCTGTTACAATAAAATAATTTCACACCCTTATAACATAAGTGTGCATCCTTTGTATTCAGATATCCAAGAATCTTGTTCATTCGGTGGTCAATATTCAAAAGATCCACCATTTAGTGGGTGCTTCCTATTTTGTTAACTCATTCCATATTGACATGTTGTCTAGAGTGAATACACTCTCATTCTACTGCAAATAGTATATCTATTCTCTAGATTATCCGTGTTCACAAGTTAAAGATTCCATGGAAGAGAACCCCCAGCCATAAGAAGATATAGTTTTCTGTTGTAACATCACTTCACCTGTATTGTTGATCTTCATTAGTGTTAGTGTTATTGTTATTGAGAGAGAAAGTTATAATATTTCCTTTGTGATCATGGAGAATGTTAAATCAATACACGCATTGATACAAATAATTTCAATGTGGAATTTATCATTAATATTGTATAGCTCTTCTGTCGTTGAATATTGTGGGAAGAGCCTCCTTGAAATAGTGGCTCTCAGTCTCATGCAAGGTCTTGGGTCGGATAAAATTGTCTAGGAAAGCGTCCCTCCTGCTTGCTACACCCAAGTGAGTAAATTCCTAGCAATGTCAACATGTATTTGCATAGTATTCCTTTCTCCCATAGTCAAGGAGGATGGAATGAGATCTGCTATCACCATTACTATTCTTAAGCATTCCAAAATTATCAATCGCCATAAAACATTCTGTTCACATTTCATCAACATTTCCACTTTAAGTAAACAGTTTGCAGTTTCTCAAATACGCAATTATGAAGAACGCTTCTGATACAGAAATTGATCTGAAAGTTAAGCAATAAACTGCCTCATTACAACTCCCTCATATTCTCATAGTGTATTTTATGACGTTTAGAGATGCCTCAAAGATTATTGTGAAGCAACTGATAACCCTAAAATGTGCGCGAAACTTAAACCAACAATTGATAAAACGGTAAAAGGATTAATGGAAAAGATACATATCACTCTGGAAGCGTTGGAGAATTCTGAATTTTATAAAGAGTTCATGGAACAAATGCAGGACCCAAAAATATTGGAACAAATACAAAGCGTGAGAGGCACAGACCCACATCATTCACATTTACAAATGGTTTTCTATGGCATTGGGAACATCGACCCTGAAAAAATCAGGAGCCGGTTCAGCCCTTCACTAAGTCAGATGTAGTTAGCGTTTGCGATTTTGATGAAAGAGAAATTTGACTTCGTGAATGATATCGTGTTGTACGATCCAATTCTGTCCACAATATAGCGAACAACTATAAATGAACTCGGCTGCACAGTTCTTCATGATAAAGGGGCAGTTAGGCATGAAGAACATAGTGGGTTTGTGCACTGTTCTTAACTCATGGCATGTGATATATTTTTTTCCCTTTTATTATGGCGAAAAATATATCACATGCCATACATTATTTAATGCACTGGCGGCAGTATGCTAAGCCATTGGATCTGGTGGCAGTTGAGATCGCATGGTTGGCAATGTTGTCGCCAGCATTAAATAATGCATGGCATGTGATATATTTTTTGCCCTTTTACGGTGAAAAATATATCACATGCCATGTGTTATTTAATGTGCTGGCGGCAGTATGCTAAGCCATTGGATCTGGTGGCAGTTGAGATCGCATGGCTGGCAATGCTGCCTCTAGCGCATAAAATAACGCATGGCATGTGATATATTTTTCGCCCTATGGAAAAAAATATATCACATGACATGCGTTATTTAATGCATTGGAGGCAGTATGTTAAGCCATTGGATCTGGTGGCAGTTAAGATTGCACGGCTGGCAATGCTGCCACAAGAGCATTAAATAACGCATGGCATGTGATATATTTTTCGCCCTTTTATGGCAAAAAATATAACACATGCCATGCGTTATTTAATGTGCTCGTGACAGTATGCTAAGCCATTGGATCTGGTGGTAGTTGAGATCGCATGGCTGGCAATGCTGCCACCAGCGCATTAAACAACGCATTGCATGTGATATATTTTTTGCCCCCTTTTATCTCCATGACAATGTATTGCGGGCAAATTGGACGCCTACAAATTTGAATAATATTATTTTGTTATCTTACACTTTTCAATATTTTCCAAATGACAAATCTCTCGGTTTCACAAAAGTCGATGCTGTCCGAGGCAGTGACCATTTACTGCATGAAGTGTGGCTGCTGCAAACAGATATTAGACCTGCTGTGTATCAAGAACTGTTTAAAGATTTTAGTTGGCATTTCTTTGCCTGGGATGGTTCATTGGAGGATCTCAACAAATTAGAGGAACCCTACCTGTGTTATAAAAAATAGGATGGTTCATCGCAGGACTTCTAACAAATTCGATACATTGTCAAACTTTCTCTATTGAAATTGGTCTTTAATAGAGCACCTCTAGGCAATCAAGCGATTTATGTGGAGAATATTTCTTAAGCACCGACATTGACTTCTGCTGACTTCGCTTCAGGGTGTGTGCAAGAAGTTGAGGGACCTTTTAAACCACTTATACTATGAAACGAGAAATTTATACTAAGAACGAAAACTCTAGCCATAAAAACGATGATTTTTGCATAAAAAACACCCAAAACACCCCCCAAATAGAAAAGTGTTGATACTAGTATATATGTTTTTTTTTTCGGGATAAAAAATAGAGGCATGGTCTAAATATCCCATACTGTTGTTTAGAAAAACTTTGAAAACAACCCCTAAATTGGAAAAAGATTTTTTTCTTCAAGAAATAAATTCATAAATAATTTCACGACTATAACCATATAAAATCAAAGAAATTATGATGTGATTCATAATGAAATCATATATTAGACCCTAAAAGAACAAACTATTTATATAAATTATAAAAAACTCCTTTAGAGTTTCAATTACAAACATCATACTAATAAAAAATATCTAAAATGTTTCATCTGAATTTATTCAAACTCGTCCATGGATTTTAACACCCCATCAGAATCTATATTTTCTGCAGATGAATGATTGGATATAAAAAAATATAAGAATTAAATGCTGCAGCCTTTCTAGATCCTATTTAGAAGAGTTTCGAGATGATCTACCTTAGATTTGGTTTCTTAAACAAAGAGAACAATGAGTTTGTCTTGGAGAGTTCTCCTTTGTAGCATTCTAACCACTAATGCTATGAAACGGGAACTTTATACTTAGAACGAGAACTCTAGCCATAAAAACAATGATTTTTGCATAAAAAACACCAAAATACCCCCAAATAGAAAAGTGTTGATACTAGTATACACGTTTTTTTTTCGGAGTAAAAATTAGAGCCATGGCCTAAACATCCCATATTGTTGTTTACAAAAAAATTAAAATCAACCCCTAAATTGGAAAAACATTTTTTTCTTCAAGAGATAAATTAAAACAATTTTGAAACTTGCATATTAAACAAACAAAATATTTCATAAATAATTTCACTACTATAACCTTGTAAAATCAAATAAATTATGATGTGATTCATTATGCAATCATATATTAGACCATACAACAACAAATGATCTATATAAATATTCAAAAACTCATTTAGAGTTTCAATTACAAACATCATACTAATAAAAAACATCTAAAATGTTTCATGTGAATTATTCAAATTCATCCATGGATTCTTACACCCCATAAGAATCTACATTTTATGTACATGAAGGACTGGATGAAGATGTAGATGACCCATATTCTTCTCCATTATCAATGAGTGCACCATGTGAGTATACATATATGTCCATCATTTTAGATGCCATATTCCTTGTGGATATATGGCTTGGTTTTTTTCCTAATTTTGTGTTGCTTTCATGGGAAGGCTACAACATAGAGGTCCCGACTAGAGAGGATGGTTTTAGGGAGAGCATTCATTTCTTGCTCACATGAGGTTGGCCATTTGTTTCTTTCTCACAAGAGGTTAGCCATTGTAAATCTTGCTTGCGATTCTTGGAATCTATTATTGTCATAATCTTGCCACTCGTGAGGGGCGTCCCTTTGGCACCCAAGGGGGCTCAATGACGGAGGACGAGGGGGAAGAGGGGCAGGAGGGACACGTGGAAGGAAAGAGGAGGGGGGAGGAGGGCCGTGTGGAAGGAAAGAGGAGGAGGGGGAGGGAGAAAGAGGGGGAAGGAGGGATGCATGGAAGGGAGGAGGGGGGAAGAGGGAGGAGGGAGTCCTTAAACTAAAAACATGGGCTTAATTTTATTGGAAAATTTCCCACCACAAAGTGATTTTCCCATCAAATACTACGACAATTGAATCTTCCCCATCACAAATTCTAAGTAGAATCCATAAAGTGTTTGGTAAAAGCGTTAAGGCTATCAATTTTGATGGGTGAGATGGATTTTAAATTCCTAACTTGGTACTTGTAGTCTAGATTGTTGAGTGTTAGAACTCTTTGAGAGGCACTTCTTAAAATAAATGTACTGCACAATTGGCATATTGTATGATATGGTTTGATTTGCAAGTAATGAATTACATAAATTGTTGTTTTTTAAGATATTAAGTCGAAACCTGTTGAAGTTTGATGCCATTTTTCTTGTTCCCCATAAATCAAATTAAAATAATAGAATATCAAGGAAATAGAATCTTTCCACAACTCTAATTAATTGTGATTGTATGAGAGTTATGGAGAAAGACATGCCATGGATAATATTTTACTCTTCTGGGTCAACAATACATCTATAAAATGCTTAATGGTCAATGGGATCATGCATAATTCCATATGCAAATAGACTTGACTAATGTAAGTCAATGGTGCTATTGCTCTCCAATTTCATTATTGTGGCAACCCAAGGAACTGCACATTGTGTACAAAACCATGTGGAAAAATAATCTAGGAAATGTTTGATTATTTTTTGTTTTATTATTAATCACGGCCTTCCAAGTTGATTTCTAATATCTTAATTATTTTATTCAACGTGTTGAAAGAATTCCATATGTGGTTAAAAGACTTAAGGTGACCTTCCCTATTCAAGATATAGTATCTATGGGCCCACCTTATTCAACTAAATAATGAAAAATTGAAAAATAGGTTAAACTTATGTTAAAAAAAGAAATTTTTATTTGTTTAAAGTAAAAGTAGATGGCATTTTTAAAATAGTAATATCTAAAAAAAAATTGGTTGATTTATCACTCTTAATTGGAAAAAAAAACGTCACTTAACACTAAATGAATTTCTTGTGCCATTGGATTGGTTTTGACCGCTCACTAACTAATCGCCTTGCTCATAACATGGATCCTTTTGTGCTTCATTCTAAATGAACTTTTAAATATTTGGAACTCTAATGTTACATTAGTATCGACAAATATTGATATTCATTTTTATATTGATATTCTGAGCTAATAATAATAATAATTAACAATTATAATAATAATAATCAACAAATATAAAATCTAGTGTTACATTAAATTCCAAATTTCTTAAAAACTAACTTCTAATTTTTTGTTTTTTTTTTTTAATTCGCTAAAATATAGACAAAATTTAATTACTTGAAATAACCCACTAGTGGTTCTTAAGGTAACATAAGCTAACAAACTCCTCATATTTTTATGTATTTTTAGTCGTGAACTTATTTACTTCATAAAAAAGCAATTAAGAATAATTTTAGATCATTTTTTGCGACCACAAAATGATTTAAACCTTGATAGTGTCCACAAAGGAACAAATCCCTTGATTTGTAAATCACCCACAAATCTAGTGAACCATATGCTCACATGAGATTTTCTATAATTCATTTAATGATATTTTAACTAAAAACTAGATTTTAAAACATTTTTATTTAAAATGTGTCTTGCTCCATGCATTTTCTTATGATGTTTAGGAGTTTCACTTGGAGCTTAGTGCCTTGCCTTAGAAAGAAGGCTAACTATGTTTGATGTTTGCACACTTCCCCTAATTTTCTACATATTTTTATGCATATTCACATATCGAAGGATGTCTCCGATTTAAGGAGCAATTCTAGTTCTATTTTGACAGAGGACCTCCAATTTGGCCATATCAATGCCATTGGATACAAAGCGGCGATGGAATTTACCAAAAGTGGTTATAATCTAAATTCAACGAATATTTTAAATATTTTGTTTTTTTTCCAAGCCCCTGGGTGCAGCGCTTGGGTGGAGGAGGGACCCGGGGAAGGGAGGAGCCAGAGGAGCTCTACTTGGGCGGAGGAGGGACCCGGGGAAGGTGGTTCGATTCACTCAGCCTAAAATGTTGGTGATATTTTTTTTCTCTCAAGCCCTCGTCTGCAGCGCTTGCGGGGAGGAGGGACCAGGGGAAGGGAGGAGCCAGCGGAGCTCCGCTCCCTTGGCACAAAAGAGCCGCCGCTCATCGGCAGCGTGATTCTTAGAATTGCGCTGCCAATGAGGGGCGGCTCTTTTGCGCCAACGGAGCGGAGCTCCGCTAGCTCCTCCCTGCAAGCGCTGCAACAGTTTTAGTAGGAATATTAGAGCTAGGATAGAGCCATTGAATACTTCAGTTGCTCAGAAGTAACACTCTCGATACCATTCACAATAGTCAGATCATCATATTCAACACGATCACGATGTAGTTCTATCCTGTTGTGTTAAAAAAAATGAGTTTAGTGCTCCCTTGGCGCAAAAGAGCAGCCCCCCATCGGCGGCTCTTTTGCGCCAAGGGAGCGGAGCTCCGCTGGCTCCTCCCCGCAAGCGCTGCAGCAGTTTTAGCAGGAATATCAGAGCTAGGATAGAGCCACTGAATACTTCAGTTGCTCAGAAGTAACACTCTCGATACCATTCACAATAGCCAGATCATCATATCCAACACGATCACGATGTAGTCCTATCCTGTTGTGTTAAAAAAAATGAGTTTAGTGCTCCCTTGGCGCAAAAGAGCCGCCCCCCATCAGCGGCTCTTTTGCGCCAAGGGAGCGGAGCTCCGCTGGTTCCTCCCCGCAAGCGCTGCAGCAGTTTTAGCAGGAATATCAGAGCTAGGATAGAGCCAGTGAATACTTCAGTTGCTCAGAAGTAACACTCTCGATACCATTCACAATAGCCAGATCATCATATCCAACACGATCACGATGTAGTTCTATCCTGTTGTGTTAAAAAAATGAGTTTAGTGCTCTGCTAGATTCTGGATACAACGGTTAACTCAACCAGCTTCCATCCAAATCTGGTGGTATCGATGGTATCAATAAGAACAGTGCGTCAATGAGGTGTCTGGGCCACATCCACACGTACCAGCCTTTGCTATGCAAAGAATTTAGTTTATAAGAAGAAAATGGACCTGAATAGAAACGGGAAAAAGCAGGATGAAGCCGTGAATAAACTAGCTGATGTAAAGGATGATTTGGCACTGGAGAGAGAAACAAAGCATTACTTCCTTATCAAATTCTCCAACTCTTATTTCTTATGCAACTGCCACGTTTACCCTCTTCGCTCTTAGAAACAATTGGTTATTATCTCACTTCTACTCTAATTTTATCCACATGGCCTTTGTACCATGAAGATACAAAATGATTAAAGAAAAAATCGAGAAAGATGATAAGTCGGGATAGGCATTATTCTCTGAAAATTCCGTTGAAACAAATCTCACCAACGACACTTCTTGGAAAGAAGGGAATGAAAAAATATTTAATGTGGTCGCTATGAACAATTTGACTTCGCATTTGACGAGAGCATTAATTTTGTGAAATTAAGTGAAAGAAAAACCTACGAAGGGATGTGGTAGATTTAAAGTTTCCTTTTGAAGTGATGGGTAAATCAACGGTTCATGGGAACAAACCCACATTAAGGAAGATGGCCACATTTGGTGTCATTTATAGTTTTAAACATTCATCCTCAAATTGATGCCCATATTGACGTAACTAATAGAATGTTAGTCCATGTTGTTCGGGTATATTATCAAAAAAATAAGTAAAATGTGCATCATACAACACAATTATAATAGAGAAGCATATGCATTCAGAGGCATTCCTCCTTTGAAGTCCTAGGTTGTGTATCTATTTAGCATTCTATTTGGTAAAATAAAAGAACCTTTGTTTTGTGTCTTGTGTCTATTCATACCGTTCCGTTGGGTTGCACAAGATCGGTGGATGGCAAGAAGTCCACAGTAGATTATGCATTAAGGGTTAGCAATTTCAAGTTCCTCTACAAAAGAAAAATACAAAGCAACAATGAAAGAGGTAGGTGAAATGGTTTGTCTTACAAAGCAACGATGAAAGAGATAGGTGAAATAATTTGTGAATACTTACAATTTGCAAGTTCATGAGAACAAACTCACAATACTTTTTTGTGATAACCAAAGAGTTCTCTAGTTGGTGGGAAGTGGTAGATTTAAAGTTACTTTTCTTGTGAAATTAAGTGAAAGAAAAACTATGTGTGTACACTACTAAAGGGGATGAGTGAACATATGTATGTAATATAAAATTCAAATGAATTTTTTTTTTCATTATCTCAAACTCTAACATTGTAAATAAAAATGGTTTTATTCATTTCTCTTTTATCATTTCAAAGTATACCAAAGGGGATGAATGAACATACATGTACTAATATAAAATTCAAATTATCTTTTATTTTTCACCATCTCAAACTATAACATTGTGAATAAAAATGGTTTTATTCATTTAGCTTTTACCATTTCAACGTGATGGTTTTATTCATTTGGTTTTTACCATTACCATTTCAAAGTATAATATCGATTTTAGTAAATAATATCGATTTTAGTAAGAAATGTTTTATTTATCTAGTAAGACCCTAACTCTTAACTTCCATTTTTATTTGAATGTTTGATGTAATGGGAATTTTTAGCACATTTGTGATTATTCATCTTTAATTAAAGTTGGATTAGTGTGTCGTGAATCTCCAAGTAAGAGTCTCGTCAGAGTATGGGATTTCACATTTTTTCATGGTATTTTAGCTAATTATACATTCCCAATTAATACTATGCCACTTCCTAAGCACATTTACAAAATTGGTGACTTCATCTAATGAATTGCAAGGTGCAAGGTTTTACAAAATTGGTGACTTCATGTGTGAAGTATTTTTTCTTCTTTCATTTCATGGAAATCATTTATGTATGTCGAATGCAAAAGCCTCAATTATCTCTAAAATAAAACAAACAAAAAAACTGAAAAAGATAGATGATTATGTCGTCGTCTTTGAGAACAATTAAATGCACTGAAGATCAAAGAAAGCTTGAGCAGTGATTAATGAAATTAATGCACGAGAGTACGTGATTAATGAACTTAAAGCATGAGAGTAGGTGACAAAAAACAAGGTGATCATTGAATTTCATCTTTAGTACCATTATCTACCTCCGTTACGGTACCCTCAACCTCCATCATGGAGTTCCTTTAGTTGGTTCCTCAACGACGGAGGAGGACGGGGGTTAAATTTTTTTAATTTTTTTTTAATGTAATATTATGTTAGGGTTAGAGGGTTAGGTCGTTAGGAGTGACTGTAAACATATATTAAAATCCGCAACTGTTGATTAATTATCTCATAGATACATTTTCAAGAGAAGGAGATTGAGTCTTATATTTGTTCTCTTGTTCATGTAAAATTTATGATATTACATATGAAACCATATTTCAAGTTTTATTGTTTTTTTTATTCTTCATTATTATTTTTTAAAGTATGCTTATTTATGATATTTGACTTAACTATATTTTTGCTTTTGGTGATTAGGTACAACGATAGCATGCTCCTTACAGAAAAGAAGAAATTGCATATACATTGATAATGATCCACTGCAATGCAATTACATCAAGCAACGAATTAATGCTATTCAAGTTCTTCCAGATGAATTACAAAAAGTTAGTTTGGAGAAAGGATGGTTTAGTGAAACACTTGTGGCAAATATGTCAAAAGAGACTCAACCCCCATTAGGAGGGATGTTTGGAAAGCAACACTTTAGGAATCTTGCACACATAGAAGGCCCAATGGAAGAGGACATTGATGTTCGTGAATAAAGCCAACCTCAAAAAATTACAATTTCGATGAATGATTTGACCTGTATGATATTGTTGATTAGTTTCATATCTTGAAGAAAATGTTAAATTTGACAACTTTTTGATAAGATATATTAGTAATGTTTTGAATTTTATACTTTATTTTAGAAATAAAAGTTCTCTATATATTGTTTCTAATATGTTATTTACAAATATATGGTAAAGTTTTTCTTGAATTTATGTGAATCGTCACTTTTTGAAAAATAATATGAAATAGTATCATTTTTATATAAAAATATCTTAAAAATCCATTGAAAATGGTTTTAAATGTCTTTTTTTTTTTTTTTTTTTTTTTTGGATTTTTTTAAAATTTTTTTTTTTTTTTTTTTTTTTTTTTCTGGATTTTGTTACAATTTTGTCAATAAAATGTCTTACTTTGTCCATTAAATGTCTTATTTTAAAGAAAAATTGCAAAATGTATATGTTTTTCATTATAACTTGCTTCTAAATGTATGTTATTTTGTTAAATTTCTAAAAAACACACTTGAAAATTGAAATTAAAAATATTTTACGACAAAGATGATTCAAAGGTCCAAAAAATACCTCAAAATGAAATTGTGTGATACTGGTATCAACCCTTTTTGAAACAGAGGTAAAAATAACTACTAAAATTAGGAGAGAGAAAAATGAGAACTTTGTCGAGTTCCCATTTCATAGTATAAGTGGTTTTTAGATGCAATGGTAGAATGAAGTCAAAATGCGCTCTTGTTTTGTTTAAATTCAAAAATGTGTTCCCTCCAAATGATAAGGCCGAGCCTCGACCCATGCTTGCATGGAATTCTTATGCCTATGTGTTTGCTTCGTACTTTTCTTCGGATTCAACATGCCAATGCCTTGGAGTATGATAAACCATGGCTAATTCAACATTATATCCAAATTTTCAATGTGCTCGTGTTTAGCCGTTCGTCTGATTATGCTGCACACCTCGATTTTTTGTGAGATTTTATTAACAGATATGGTTTTTTTGTAGATTCCAAATATGTAAATTTTAACAAGAATACATTATTTTTTCTATTTTTTTCTTATTTATCTTCTATCATCACTCAACTCAAAAAACACACTATTAGTGTTTCATCCATATCTCTTTCGTTTCTCAACCATTTAAAAAACAAATTGTATGGTGCACTAAAGAACACCGAGCTCTACATGTTATAAAAAAGCCATTTCCAAATAATTACATTAAGACATTCAAACGCAGCACCCACAATTGACGTATTATTTTCGAGGTTTGATCTCTTAGATAATAAATAAAAAAATTACAAATATTATATTTATTATTGGAAAAATAGTCGTGCACTAGTACTATATGTTCTCTATATGTATACCAATTTTCGTAAGTTTATTCCATCAGTTAGTCACTCAGACGCTGCACCCACAAAAACATATACCTTATAATTTGTCCAAAAAATAAAAAGTGCCCGTTAAAAAATATCTAACTTCGGATAGTTAACAGCATTCCCAATAGAAAAAAATTATATATTTGGAAAGATCATTCGATTTCCTACATTTCTTGTGTTTTACTCATCGCAAGATTCATTGTGTAAGTGTCTCAAAATATCCATACAAGTTGATGGATGTCTGTTTTTTCAGTTTTCTATTGCATCTAATGCTCCAAAAGAGACCCTCATCTTTGTGCACTCACCCTTCAGTGTTTTAATTTTGGAATTCTCAAAGTATGTTGAATTCAGACTTCTGCACAACTGCACTTGGTGTACCATAACAATAATGTGTGGTTTTTCAATCTCATCAACATCAAAATTGTATTCTTCCCCTATGACCTTCATGGGCATGTATTTTTCATTATCTTCAATGTAACTACATATTTCTTCAATGGTTTCCTTCAAAATTGTATTCTTCCCCTATGACCCTTAGGGGCATATGCTTTTCATTATCTTCAATGCAATTACTTATTTCTTCAATGGTTTCCTTCAAACTTGTAAAATTACTTATTCTCACTAGGACCCATTTTCTTGGGTATATAAAGCTCTTCATCATTTTTTGACATTGCATGATGTAGATCGTTTTGATGATAAACCGGTAGTCAAATGTTTGCAATGCATTGTTGATCTAGTGCCTATAATTTTTAAGGGAAATTTAAAATATTAGGGTTGCACTTTGTTTGGAAAAATAAATAAAGTATGTGGATCCTATGAGAGTTGCTTCTTAGAAGGAAAATCCCATGAGAATTTGATGGAAGAAAATGGTTGTTCCTTAATGATTTCTTTCAATATGCTTCCTTGTACAACTATAATAGGCTTGAGGAAACAAAATCCTATCTTCCTTTGTAAATATTAGATATGAACCCATCTAATCTAGATGGATTTCCCTCATCCATCTCCATTACAGAAACTATCATCTAATTTTAGGCATTGGTCAAACATCCTCTCTCAAGCCCAATAAATCTAACAAGTAGCCATGATAATACATTTCTAAGTGGACATCTTTTGTTCCTTGTTCATTCCTTATAAACAAACAACATTTTTTAGTATGTGATAAACTCCCCTATAATATACCCTTTCACGTTGACCCTCCGATTTGGCATCTCAACAAAAACAATTTGAGGATCCTTAGATGTTGGCACTTAAACAAATAATTTGTTGGTAATTTCTCGAGTCAAATCTAGTGGATCCTTGCTCTCAATCAGGTATCATAGGAAAGACAACCTTTGTTAACTTTGAGCAGGGTGACCCTAGATTAGATTCCTTCTTCAAATGGATTATGTTATAGTTGTTGGTTGACCTAGATTACAGTTGTTCATTGACCTATTTGAGCTTGATGTTCATCAATCCATTTTTTGCTTCTTCTCTATCCACTTGAACTTATGTTCCTAACCCCTTGTTCTCTTGAACCCTTCTTACACCCAAACTATTCCTTGGATTCCTTTGAAACTCTTTCCCAATCACATGTGTTCATTTCCTTTCCCACTCATAGTGATTTCCATGTGCACACATTATCCTTACTATCACATGACTAAATGCCACTTGTCACTTTCATGCACATTCCTTTTATGCATGATAGCTTTCATTCTTCCTATCACACATTAGCTCCTATTGAATTCCCATGCCAGGATAACAATATTACAATCATGCATTATCATTTTCATTACTGTCATGCCCATATATACCACTCATATTAGGCACACATCAAGTTATATTCCACTCATTTATACAACACTCACCTTCACTACACTTATTTATATCACACTAGTATCAAAATCCCATAATACACTCATAAACTTATAGAAAATACAATCTTCCATCAACAATTAATGATCAAAACCAACATTCAATGACCATAAGTACGCCCCAGTTCCTTTTAAAAAGTGAGAACCTAACATGAAACAACATTTTTCATCACAATCACTATCTTTTTAGCTTATGATCTCTAACAAGAAGTTCAAAAGACATTGAGGATAAATATTTACTTACTCCATAGTATATATGAAATTTCCCATTCATTGGTTGGGATGTTTTCTTTCTAATGGGGAACTTAGTTCTTAATAATATACACTATATGTTATAATATTTTTATTAATAACATGAAAATATTTCTAACCCTAAATGAATTAAACTATTAAATTGATTTCATACATTAATGGTTTGGTGGCAAATGGTTAACATTTGAACCTAAAACCATAATTATATGAATATATTATGTGACGGTTTTCTTCAAAGAACTTGTAAAATCTAAATCTTATATATTTATATAATAAATAAGAACTTAATATGTACTAATAAATATATCATAGAACTATCTTATAGAGAGGAATTTGTAGATATGACATATAAATTGTTCAATGATACATTATAAATAACCTAAACCTTCCAACCCACTAAAAGGTCAAATCTTAAAAATATATTAATTTTTTTTTTAAATGAACCAAAAAATAGAAGGATAAATATATTTGAGAAAGACGACCTTGTTTTAAAGGACATCCTTATATTGTTAGCAGGTAATTCCCTATCATAGTGATGAATATTGAATATTCTTAAGGCACCATAATGTTTATCTATAATATCGTCATATTTTGTTGTTTCATTTCATTATTTTCTTATGAGTTACAAATAGTTGGACATGCACTCAATACTTATATAATTGGTGACAGAATGCATTGGTCAATAATTTCCATCTAGGGTTGACGTATCACCTCATCTAGGGTTGATTGTTTCTTATGTTTTGTGGGAATCTAAAATATTAGAAATATGTATGCAAAAGTTTACATTGATCACCACCCTTACATGAGATCCACAAATGTATTTCATTACATCAGCCTCTTTCATCTTCAAATATATTCTCAATAGGACATTTCTAACTACTAATGGTCCTACCATAAACTAGTACCAATTGCCTAGTTGGGCTTATTTAGTAAAGGCGACTCTTTTACATTTAATAGCTATCCACTAGAATCTGATGGGTCTTTATTCATGGATGGTTCCCACATATATAAATTGACCAACTCCTATATATCCTAAAGTAGATAAGTTATGGTAGGACCCTAGCACAACTTCCCCCTTCGAGAGAATTTTTTTCCTCAAGACTAAAAGTGAGGGAATTGCTTTAGAATCACAATTATTTCCCATGTAGCATCATCTAGGTTCATCTATTCCCTCGAGGTTGGGATGTTTGAAGACGTGTGCTAGTGTAACTCACACACTTTGGTATTATTTCTTCCTTTTAGAGCCAAATGGATCCATTTTCATTAAGCTCTAGTAAGTTGGTTTGAACTTTGTACTTTGATACCGAGACCTTCTTGGGACAAGACACATGAAGTATGGGATGAATAGTGAATTGGTCTAGAGGATAAAGCTTGTAACCCACCTATTGAATGAATAGGATATTATTGTAGCATCCATAGAATGCCAATGCCAATTTCTAATGGATTTTACCTTTGAGTAGTGTTTATTTATAAGTTTGAAGGTGAAGAAACATGTGCTAACCTTCTGTGCTCCCCTTGTTTCACTCTCTTTTGAGGTATAATCAAATTGCATTAAGTGTACTGATCACTTCTATTTGATCATCCATTTTGGGGTGACATGTTGTGCTTAGATTCAACTTGGTACCTTGAAGTTCAAACAACTACTATCAAAATTTGATCATGAATGCCGGGTCCTAATCAGAGACAATGAAAGAGAGCATTCCATGTAAGTTAAAAGTTTGGTCCATGAGGACTTGGCCCATTGATGATGGCGTAAAAGGGTGTGACAGGGAACAAAAATGAGCACACTTAGAAAAATGATAGCCTACCACCATCATTACTTATTTGTTACCATCTTTGGGATTCCCACTATAAAATCCATAGAGATCATAGTGCATTTATGTGTTTGGATTAGTAGTGCCTGAAATTACCCCAATAATTTCAATCTCTCACCCTTATGTCTTTAGTGAGTGTTACACACCACAATAAAATTCTACAATATGGATGGTTTCATTCATGTTCATAAGATCGAGTGCTTATCTCTTTTATATATTTTATTAAAGCTCGAGTGACCTATTGTAGATGATGAATTTAATTCCCCTAAGATCCTTTATTTTAAAACAAATTTCTTTACTAGAAATATGTGTTCTTTATACGTTTATCTATATTGGTTCCTTCTATAACCTTTAAGTGGTTTGGCTCTTATAGAACCCTTTGGATGGGTGGATAGAAATTGAGGTTCTTTGTATTCCCCTGTTGAGTTATATTCTTCACCTTCCAACTCAAAATCTATATTCTTTGCTTCTTCTTTCTTTGGTTGGAATTCTTGTTTTATAGGAAGTTTAACATCTCTAAATACAATATGCCAACTCTGAACAATTTTCTTAGTAGGACCATGTCATGCAAGCAAAAAGGATAAGATAAAAATTACTTGAGAAAGATATTGTGAAAGAGGCGCATATCATACCTACTCTTATGATTGATAACTTATGTGAACCTTGTTATATATCCTTTCCCATCTTCTAGTGTGTTGTCGTCATAGAAGGATAATGCAGACTGCACCATCTACTTAATTGAAGATGTCGATCCTACACATGATGCAAAAAAAAAGTGGATAAGGACATACGAAAGGAGAGGAGGTCATGACTAGATAAGGAGTGCCAATAATATCTCTTATATTAGAGAATGGATTTATCTCCTCCCTTAAAGTATAAAGCTGCCAATTGCCACACAACTCAAAACACCATATAAAAAAAATTTATATAACATATATATCTATAAAAAAATCATTAAAGTCCCTACATTATGCTAAAAAATTTGTCATTTACTCCTACATCACCAGTTTTGCAATGTGTATGTTTGCTAAGGGAACAATATCACAAGGCGTTACTCAGCCTGTAGGTCATATTTAGTATTAAATTATCTTGTTCTCTAATTAACTGTAACATAACATTATTAAAATTTTCAGGTTTCATTGTTCATTTTTAAATTTACTTATTTGTTCAACTCTTCCTTAATCATTGAACTCCACTATGAAAAATTAGGCTCCAATTCATTTATCTGTTCAGTCGTGAACTTCTAAGTTTACTAGTCTTTCTGAAATTATCTTTCTGCAATGATCCTTTTGCAATCATCTTTCTGAAATTTATCTTTCTACAATGATCATTTCGTAAGTAGCCTTCCACAATGATCATTCTACAAATAGACTTCCACAATGATCTTTCTAAAATTTCTCGTTCTGCAACGATCATTCTACAATAGCCTTCTACAATGATCATTCCACAAACAACCTTCTCCAATGATCCTTTCACAAACAACCTTCTACAATTGTTGATTGCAGACTATGGGTTTCCTTTCTATTTTTTTGAATTAAACTTCCCCATTTATCATTCCACAATTGCAGGTTGCGGATTATGGGTTTCCTTCTAACATTTTTTAAAAATCTTCCACAATTATCCTTTTGCAATTGTGGATTGCAAGTTTGCTTCTAAATTTTTTGAAAATAAACTTCCACATTTAACCTTCTGCATTGATCCTTTTGCAAAGAACCTTCTAGAATTGTGGATTGCAGATTGCGGATTGCCTTTCTATTTTTTTGAATTAACATTCCCCATTTATCCTTCCGCAATTGTGGGTTACCTTTTAACTTTTTCAAAAAACCTTCCACATTTAACTTTTTGTTCTAACTGCTTACTTCATACTTGTTTATAATCAATGTTTAACTTACCACAACCTAGTCTTTCTTAACCTTGTTTAACTTTTTTGAAAATAACCTTTTGTTGGACTTTGTATCACCATTTCCCACTCAAACATTTTCACCCATAGAATATTCCCCGTTCTCATAGGGATTATGAGCATTGTACCTGTCGTAGGTTCTCGTGGCTGAGCCAAAAACCCACTTTTTTCAATCTGCAATATGACTCTCCAAAATGTGTTAACAACATCATTCATTAGATCCATAGAAATTTCAGAGTTAAAACCATTTACTTACTGTCACCTAGCCCATTGAGACTCAATGTTGTAGCCTGCAGCTCAGATACAACAATGTAGTGTACTATAATGTTCGTATCACAAGGTATTCTTATTTCTTTCTGGCCCATCCAGGCCCAATGCTGCACCCCGCAGCTATGATACCACAATGTAGTCTACTACAATGTTGTTATGAAAGGGTATTCTTATCTCTTTATAGACCATCCAGGCCCAATGCTGCAACCTGCAGCTCTGATAGCACAATGTAATGTCCCCATAGCCCATAATGCAAATACGTAAAAAAATTTACTTTAAGAACCTTTGTTCTCCTTTCTAAAACAGGGCACAAATGTTAACACACTCTTCAACCTTCATCGTCGGGATTACAAACCACTATAATAGTCGTTCTGACCTTGATAGATCCATTCTGTGATTGGAAACACCTTTTATGCACTGAACCTGTCCTTTCCACCCTTCCGCTCCCACCTTCATGACCTGGAAAGTTGGGAATCAAAATATCAAGGGCTTCACGATTAGACTTGTCATCCTTCCGCCGTCCCCCTTTCTTTTTCCACCCTTCTGATTCCAAAAATAAAAAATTATAACATAATGTGTGGCAGGGTCGTCTATCCGCAGTTCCACGTTCCATACTTCCACTTTTCGTACTTCACTACGGAAATACAATATCTCTGCCCTGTTTAGCTGCCCTTTCCTATTTCTGCCTTTCGTAGGCAGATTCCAAGGGGAGGGGACACCCAGTCAGAAGTATTCTGACCCTTTACTCAGGCTTCGAACCTTCCTGGACTTAGGCAAAAAATGCATTGAACATATAAGGAAAATATAGATGCAAATGCATAAAATAATCACAAACAAACTTCTACTTAAATCATCCATACGCATTAAGCATAAACATAACAATCCATAAGAAAATACGTTGCAGAAAGTACATGATAGAGAATACTTATCTTGGATGATCAAGTTGTTCAACAACTAGCTATGTCACTGCAACATTCCACCCAACTATAGGCTAGTGTGTTCATTAATCTCTCAACACCACTTCCAACCTCGAGCTGGGCATGATTTCCACAAGGGACTACGTAACAAAAGACTCCCATATAGCCAAAATTTGTCATGCACACAGTTAAGCCAACACCAAGTTGGGTTTACCAGACTAGCCATCAAGGTCAACACCAAGTTGGGCTTATCAAGTTGCAGGCTTACAAGTCAACAATGTTGGGTTTATACAAGGTAATTTTTATGGGCGAAATTTGGCCAATTGTCTATTTTTTTGGTTTTTTCCAAAAAATAAATTTACTATTCAGTCATATTTAGTGTTTAATATTGCCTATATTTACATAAAATATGTTTTTTTATCATACTATTGGCCAAATTTTACACATTTCAGTGTTAATTTTAGGTTTCATATTTAATATTCACCTACCTATCTATAAACATGTTTTGTTGAATCCAAAACGATCACCTAGAATATTATACTTAATTATAATATTAGAATCCTTAAAAAAAAACCTTGGTTTATCATGCTTACACAGCTAAGCCAACAAACAGTTCGACTTATCAAACTGTTCATAGTTAAGCCAACTTCCAAAATAAAGACCGTTCAAGCCACAGATGGGTTTAGCACACATCCAACAAGGCCATCATTCACAGTGGGTTTCTCAAACTGTCCAACCAAGGATTACACACAAGGCCAAGTGAACTCCAAGACAAACCCAAGCAAATAGGTGGGTTTATCAAGCTACCATCCAAGCTGTAATGTCCCCCGAACTGGTAGCATATTTTTCCTCAATAATTATAAAATTAAGTCTACGATCCCACTACTCTTACGACAATTTGGAGATGAAAAGTAAAGCACATTAAAAATCAAATCAGGCATTTCAGTCAAAAAAAATTCAGCCATTCCAAACATTCCTAAGAATCATATTTTAACAAAGGGATTTTTAAATAATAACTCTAGCCTCTCTCTCCTGTTAGACCATCTATCGTCTTATAAGGATAAACAATCTTCCCCAAACAATCCTCCTTAGATTCAATTTATGCATAAGAAGTATTTCTACAACATCCTCACCGTGAGAACATGAAAATAAATATAGCAATAGCACATAAGATAACATCAAAAAGGACACCCAAATTGTAATATTTCCCAAATGAACTGGAATCAATACTCAGAAGGAAACTTGAACTGTACTTTATAACAAAAAGATTTAGCTATAACAATTGGATTAAGCTCGTTTTTATGATGCTTCACCATAAAACATTCTTAAGGAATACCAAAGATAATCACCAATGTACATATTCTTATTTACGATAAGACTATTTAAAAAGCATATTCAAGACACATAAATGTTTATGTTTATTTACATTTACCTTGAGTTCATATGCGTGTTCTTCCCCTTTCCTACAAGATTATTCAAGTAATTTGTCCAACCTTCAACAATTCTCTACACATGCAATTAGGAGATTCTCTTCCATTTACAAATTAGGCAAAAAAAAAATTACAATATATATTGGTCTCATAACTGCCCTAGGAAGAAACAACACTAAAGCATCGTGTTCTTTAAATATCCTGAATACAATCCATAACACCAATCATATAGTGTTCGTTAGTTCTTTAAACACAAGTAATAGGACAAAGGTCAAGAAGATCCCGGGGCGACTTTTAAGTAAACAACAAGGTTGCAATTTCATAAAAACTATCCATAAAGCATTTGAGTTGCATATTTAGGATATATATATATATGTTGTATGGCGTTCACCATACTTTCATCATTTGAAGGCTATTTTCCATCCTTGCTGTGACACCTCTCCTGCACTCACAACTTAGCTAGAACCAGGTAATTCATCAATGATCATGATTAACATCATACTTGGGTATTCGATTATTTAGAAGAAAACGTATTGCTACAAGCATATCATTCTAATAAAACAACTAGAAGCTATAACTGCTAACGCTTAAATCCTCATTTTCTAAAATAAAAGGACTGACCCGACTGAAAGCTCAACTTTGAATTTCCTCCCAATCAACTGACTCTATCTGGCGTGCGTTATTCCACCTAGAGTCACCCTAGAGCTTGGGCGACGAACCCACTAAGGTAAGCGGGACCATTCCCAAGTGACCGAAACATATTCCAAGGTTCGACCACAATGTTTATCAACATAAATGGAAACCTGCTACCCAATCGGGTGCCATTTCTCATAATTTAAAGCTCCCTTAACTCATAGTATACTTTCATTCTAGAACTGCTAATTAACCATTTCCATAAACTTTATTAGTTAAAGGGATTACTGTTTAATAGAAACCAGTGCACAAACTATCTCAAAATGGATGTAACATATCCATCATGATCTAAGGAATATACTTACTCAGACCTATGCAATTTCTAAAGAGTTATACTATGTATCACACCAAGGAGCACATGGATTTACAAATTCTAGATTCAACGAAAATAAAAAACAAATGTGCAGAGGATAAATGCCTCTTAGTTAGCGATTTCACCTCCAGCTGGTATAAAATTTCATGTAATAAATAAGGTTGGATCAGCAAATTCCAAACAAAATTCAAAGGATAACATGCCTCTAGATTAGCAATTTCTACCTTCAGCCGATATAAAATTTCATTTAATGAGCACATCTGGAACAACGAAAATAAAAAACAAGCAATCCAAGAATACCATGGACGCCCCTAGATCAAGGATAAGTTATAATCAACTGATAATACAACATATCATAGCATAAGAAGTACTTCTCTAACTCAGTGACCCCACCTTCCGCAAACGAACATTTATACAACCCAGATAACGTCTATCACTCAACCCCTACCGCTCTCGGCATTATGCTGGAGATCGCCTAACCTCAGATCTGGACTAACGATTTCTTAGTTAGTAACACGATGGAAAAAAATAGACTTAGCAAGCTGGATGGGCACATGGTTAACTACTTCATTTTCAGCAAAATAATAAAACAGTATGCAGAGGGTAAAGTACAGAGTATTTATTCGGCAAGTAACAAAAAACAACGAGAAAGGGAAAAATTATAAAGTGGATCTCTCACTCAACCCACACACATTCCCATCAGTCTTTGGAGGTCACTAGTATGAAACTATATCGGCCATTACAAGATCTAAATTTTAAGACACAACATAGAGGGTAGCGTATAGCCATGCTAACAGCTAATCTATTCATAGCTGCTTCCGAGAATTACACAGGGGATCCAGTATCTTGCCTAACCATTTCATAATCATGTTATATATGATTGGGTACTAAATGCATTTAAATTTAAACTGTGTTTAGATTATGGTTTTATTGCATACACTAGGATTGAAAAAATGAAACCCTAATAGGAAAACATGAGGCTGAAAACCTGACCGATTGAGACCTCAGATATACAATGCCATGATGTATAAGACTATAAGTTTAGTGTCCAATATGTAAACCTATTTTCCATTCTAGCTTTGTTGGAATAATCATAATGTGATACTTATTATGAGATAAGCATGTTATAAGCATTGTGCTCATTGACAAATCTTGTCTTTCATAGATGCTGTGGGGATTCAATGAGGGTTTTGATTATGATGATACAATGAAGTATATGTTGATGACATCACTAGTATATGACTGGAATGTGCAAATTATCATGGGTAAAATATTGGATGTTAACTTCATTGAAGTAATGTCTGTGGAATCCCATTCAAAAACAAATGTCTTATAGTTGATAAGGAGTGAATATCTTGAAAACGAATAATGGTAGAGTCTCCTTAGACTGGAGGTGTTGGTCAATGTGTTGTGTTTATTTTCCTTACTATATTGTTGTACATGAGTGTATAGTACATATCTGAGAATGAAAAGATAGCAGTTGTGTCTATTATTTTAAGTATCTATGTTCATGACCATTGTGTTAGTGATTGCTTAGGCATAATCACTTATGTAGTGATGTCTGTGGATTCCGATGCAAAACACCCCCTAGCAAGATCTTAACCCCTTCATAATAATGATGGATTATAGTTGACAAGTAGTGGAGATCTTGAAAATGTGGGCTCTTATTAGAATGAATCGGTCAGTTGCCGTGCCATGCTGCTCCTCTATTCATATATTGTCAATCATGGGGTGCTTTATTTACTTGAGCACATAAATCATATTTGAGGGTGAAAAAGTAGCAAGTGTGTTTATCATCTACGGTGTGAGGAAGTGGTCTTATTTCATGAGGTGGTGCATTTGCAGTGATACTTAAAACTATTGGCACTTCACATAAGTGGGTGACTTTGTGCTCGGCAATGGCATCAAATATGTCTTTTGCATTTACACTTCTGCAGCAAATACTAGTGCTTGTGCAGTTATGGCCCATGGAAATCCCACATTGTTACAATGAAGCATGGGTGTTGTCCACAAGTAAACATGCTTAAACATCATTTCCCATGCTAAAATAATACCAATTGTATTGAGATAGGCACCTCTATGACTGTACACAACACCTTTAGGACTCGACATGGTTCCTGATGTGTAGTTTAATGAGATAACTTCCCATTCATCTTTAGGCTAGCGAGTCTCAAAATTTGGATCTTCAGTTATCCAAAGCTTTTCATAATCAAGAAGATCTTTATGTTCTTCATTCAAAGAATATTCTCTAGATTTTTCTAGTTCATGGATCATAATAATTAATGGTAATTCTTATGTCACCTGAGAAACGTTCCTGACTGCTACCATTGTAACTTCCAAGAATTGGTAATCCACAAACACCGCCTTGGCTTATGAATGCTTCAAAACGAGAGACATTGTGTGTGAATCATGTCAAATATTTAGAGTGTTGAGCACTGCCCCTGCCATTGGTACTCCAAAGTGCATTTAATATGTGGTTGGTACATTTGGGGACACGACAACAACCTGTCCTATGTATGGATTGTTCAAACTTTAAAGTCTCTAACAATTGATACAATTTCAGTTAATTGAAATTTTGATGATTTTAAGGTATATAGGAAAAAGAATTCAGTAAGAAACATATTGTAAATAGAAAGGTTACAGGATCAATTTCTGAAAATTTATATTTTCCAAACTTTAGGAATAACCAAACTTGACTCCTATGATCACTATGATAGTTTCTCCTATGATTACTATTCACTCAGCAGTACTTTTTTTTGTTTTCCTTTTCAGAGAGGATAAATTATACAATGTGTTCTAACAATTTTTACTTGGGGAGCAAGTACTACCACCAGTTTCCTTGGACATTTGCAACATTGGTAGAGAAAAGAAAGGTCTTGGGCTCACTAGTATTCATAAAGAAAGGATTGCATTGGCTATGAAGTGGATTGTGATGGCCCTTACATGATTATGGATTTAAGGGTAATTTGGGATTTGTGATGTTGTTTTAGGGTTAGTTTTCTTCAAAGTGAATGGTTTAACATATCGAAAAATGAATTTGGAAAACCGAAGAACTTAATTAGGAATTTTAGGGAATAATACGGCCATTCTTGTCCATTTTTTTGTTAATATTCAGACTAGTTAATATTCATATTGGAATACGACTCATTGATGGAGTTGTGGTACAGAAGTGTAGGTGGAAACTTGCAAGGACACCCACTAAGGTACAATTCCTCGAAAGCATATTAATAAGTGATTGGGGCTAGGTGCTCATTGTAGAATATTTTGATGGTTTACCCATCGAGTTCTATGAAGAGGTCATTTGTAATACTAATTATATCCTTTGAGATTAAAGGAAGCACTTTCAAAATTAAGCAGAAATTATGAACTTATTTGCTAAGTTTTCTAGCATGATTTGGAACTATTTTGATTGCTGGTAGCATATTGAAGGATTCTTTGAAGACTTCCTTGATTAGTGAAACAACATTCTTGAGAATAACCTATGCGCTAATTAAGGGGAGTTGTTGGTTCTTCTCAAAAGCACATAGAGTTGAAGGATTTTGTTTGGTGCACCTTTTAAAGTCAAATCAGTCAGAAACTTGGTAATGTGAATAAACCATAGTACTGTGGCATGCCTTAGTTTATTGAACAACAATACGATATTATATGGAAGAGTTGATGCCTTAATTGCATTGAAGATATAATTTTGGGCAGACTGGAAAGAGAATTGAAGGTATTTGTTTTCAACTTTGGATTTACATTAGAAAGATGATGAGGTAATCCTCACACTAGTACAAAATAAGGATTTAGTTACTAGGTGACTAAAAACTCTAGTCACCAAGTGTTTTTAAAGTGATTTACTACTAAATATGAGCAATTTTGATTGACCCAACTATAAATGACTAAAATTAACGACTAATTTAGTCACCGATTAACAAATATGACTAGATAAAAAGTGACAGAGTTAAAAATGACTATCGTAAATGACTAATTTAGTCATTGCGTACAAAATGACTAGCTAGAAGAAAATGAACTAGTCATTTATGTTAGTCATTTTTAATTGTGTCATGGAAAATTGCAAATTTTACAATGTAGTGTAAATTTTGTAAATTTTCTACCATCTATTAGTAATATTAGTGCCCTGCACCTCGATCTTCATAGATCCAACAAAGCAATTGCATGAAATATACATCTCAGCAATGAGAGAGTTCCCAGAGCATCTCCAAAATTAAGAAAGATACACTAAAAATCCTAATAAGGGGTGGACTGATCAAAATGGTAGAACCTAGACAATGTAGTAGAGACAAAATCTATAAGAATTAGGAGCACCTTAATGTAGCATGGGAAGCCAATAGAGTCACAAGTTGAAAATTCCTAGACAATGTCCAAAGTAGAGAATCTTGAGTGGCTAAAATATTCCTTGAGATCCTTGTTAGTAACTTATACCAACTACTCAATAACATGCTATCATGAATTTGGTCACTCCCTTTACAAAGTAAAATGGACTTCATGACATCCTTCAATTGGACTTAGTATCTAGGTGCGTGTATCTGTTTGCCATGTTAATGAGTTGTTCCAATTTTAGTAGTTGGAGAAAACTTTGTTGGAAACACAGTCTGCTCCATATAACCCTTTGCCAACATTTTCAATCTACTAACATAAATTATTCTCTTTCTCATTCTCTACCATATTATAAGCGTCATAGACCTGGGCTTCTGTATAGATCCCTAAACTTTTGAAATATAGGGTAAAATAACCGGTCTCAATCAA
>LPNX010752160.1:11614-26128 GCA_001517045.1 Pseudotsuga menziesii | reverse complement strand
CTAGATCAATCCCTACAATTTAGGAAGCAACTGGGAGTGCCGAAACCAACCAAGGTCAGTTCACTTCAGTTAATGACTAGTCAAGCCAAGTTAGGAGTCGGGTACATTCAGTTCTAGCCCTCTACATTCAGTTAGCGTTAGGTTTAATTGATTCCACACATGTGGGGTGAATTTCTCACCTACCACCTTCAGTTAACCATTATTTAATACTAAATGTAACACTTGGTTGTGTTTTAGAACTCCGGTTATGATTTAGACAAGGACAGTTAACTACTGGGTCCTCCAATTGTGATTTAGACAAGTGTTGGTTACCTACAGTCAAGTAGAGTCTAATCAATTCGAACTTCCTCATGTGGATTTGAATTGCTTGTGGCTATTAAAGCCATTTTACATTATTGTAATTATCATCTAGATTACTTTTTTTATTAATGAAAGCATTCACAGCTACAAGCCTTTTCCACTGTTTCATTCTTCAATCGCTGAGTAAATTGTGATATCTTCTTTGTGAGTTGTGTGTTTGTCTACAGATCTATATGCTCAAATTTAACATGGTATCAGAGCCTCAACGGACAAGGAAATTCTCCTCCTCGGATCTCCTACTAGATCATTTTTTTGTTTTGTAGGTACATCTTCGAAATGAATTCATCAGTTCCTCTTCTCACCCGATCCTCAAACTATTTTGAATGGAGGTTGAAGATGAATATATGTTTGAGAAGACAAAAACTCTTTTCGGTGTCTATTGGATTAGGTAGAAATTATTTTAAGAGCGATAATGACTGGCTAAAAGAAAAGGATAAAGATTTTGAAATAATGGAACTGACTCTTTCTCCTAGCATGCGGTACCTCAGTAGATCTATTAAAGATCCACAGGAACTCTGGACAAGATTGGACAGAACCTTTGGAATTGATAGCAGATGGTGCACATCCAGCACCATAAGAATCCTTGATCCAAAAATCTCGGCCTCCACTCTCTCTGATGAAGTTGTTCAAGATGAAGAAGAAGTAGAAG
This sequence comes from Pseudotsuga menziesii, assembly GCA_001517045.1. Taxonomy (NCBI): domain Eukaryota; kingdom Viridiplantae; phylum Streptophyta; class Pinopsida; order Pinales; family Pinaceae; genus Pseudotsuga; species Pseudotsuga menziesii. The sequence goes on along the minus strand of LPNX010752160.1, from coordinate 25,119 downwards.
CTTCTACATAGTCAATTCGAATCGAAGACAGTCTCCATGCAGTGACTCCTTCTCCTGATGCTCCAGAAGTTCATGAGATCTCTGATATCTCATCTTCTCATATTGCTGAAACAGAAGAAGACATTCGAATCTCTTATATTGAAGAAAAATTCTGCTACACTTCCATGAAAACATTCATCAGTGATTTTCCTTTAAATTCTGTGCAAAATTTACTACTAATTGCTTCCGAAAGTGAAGAGAAATTTGATTTTTCTCCCTCTAATGTTGCTGCTGGTGTGCAAATATGTGATACCTTGGATATTTTGGAAGAAATATCAGATTACCAGAGTGATCCATTCACTCCCCATGATTTATTTTTTCTAGCAAACTCCTGCAAGATTGCATGCACCAAAATTCAGAATTTTGAAGAAGAAAAAAGCTGTGCATCGATCGTCACGGTTAACCATTTATTTGAATCTAATATTAAACTTATTGGATCTGATATGATCTTATTTAGATCTGATCTGATATTGCTTGGTTTAATATATCAAATTCATAATTTTTCAGTATTGCTTGTATGTTAGGAACCCATGTCAATCCCTCTCTTTACTATGTTAGTATATTGTTGTTGGACGCATATGCTTTGTAAGTCGTCCCATAGTAATTGTTGATCCATAGTTTGTGTTATTGTTGTGATGCGCATATGCTTTGTAAGCCGCCTGTAGTATTTGTTGATCCATAGTTTATATTGGCCCATGGTTTTGACCCATAGTATTGGCACCTATTTTGGTATATAAGTGTGCGTTGAGGCCAAGGAAGGCACCGTGAAGTTATTTTGTATTGAGCTTGCTCAAAGGAGGTTGCCCCCTCGAAGTGGCTTGCAATTAATATAAAAGTGATTCTGTTTTTTGTGCTATATCGTGTGTTTTGATTACTTGTTTGCTGCAGGTTCCTCACATCTGGTATCAGAGCACTTTCCTTGGCACATGTGGGAATTTTTTTTTTCTTTTCTTTGGGCGGCGACTTTCAGATCAATTTTTGAAACTTTATGCACAAAATCAGAAGAAACAGATTGCATATCTGAATTCCTCTTTCAAAAATACACAGTTTAAAAAAAAAATCATCGCATTTGGAGTTCTAAACTTGGAGATATCGCAGATTTAAAATCCACAATTTTTCAGAATTTCAGTGACGGCTGCGGAAATTGCGACGCGAAAATATTCTGAACGAGTGCCCATATTTCTATTCTGATTTCATGGGTAGAAGCAGAGTGGTTGTTCGAGTTCCGGAAACATGCTATAATAGCGATTCTGAGCAATATAGATCTGGTTTTTTAACATTGGGTGGAATTTCTGCCCAAATTTTTTTTCTGTTGCAGGTTTGGATCTGGGAATAATCCCTCTCCGCTTAACTGTGGGAAGTACTTTGGCATAAACCATAAAAATCATTGTGATGAGTACCACAGGAACCCCGAAGTAGCTGGCCCATTGAGAGGACCTGCCAGCAAAAAGGGCAACGACCCCTACCTGATTGACTAGTTCCCACCCGTGAGGTAAACCAAGAGCTTTCGTTTGTGGCCAAGCGGTTATCAGTTTTACCTGAGCCATGGAGTGAGGGGTACTGCCCCAATACACAAGCCGTCAGATAGCATTGGTGGCCGAGTGAATCCCTTGAACCGATAGGAAGCCGCACATACCTGGGGTCCATATCTATTTTCAGTTGCACAATTGCAGATTTCCTCTTTCCAAAACTGTTGCCGGTCAGTTCCGTGCCATTGCAGATCCACCTATTGCCGATCACTTCAACACCGTTGCAGATCTCTTCCTGAAAAATCTCCTGCTTATGGTTGTCACCCGCACAGGAGAAAAAATCATGGAGGAAGCACTTGCAGCCATCCAAGCCAAAATCCAGGAACTGGATGAAAAATTTCTTGGTCCCCATCTTGAGCATTCAGCTATGGACACCAGACAACAGTCTGAGTCTTCATCAACCAATGGGTTCTTTTCTTCCAGCAATTTTCACGGTCCGAAGCTAGATTTTCCGCGCTTCAATGGTACTGATCTGATTGGATGGATCTATCATGCAGAACAGTATTTCAGCCTTCATAATACTTTTGATGTCCACCAAGTTCCACTTGCCTCCTTTCATTTGGAACAACAAGCTCTTCAATGGTATCGTTGGTACATCAAGGCTCATGAAGAGCCAAAATGGCCTGCTTTTTGCCAGCTCCTTTTGCACCAATTTGGTCCAAGTGCTTTTGATGACTTCAAAGAGCTCTCACGAAACTTCGCCAAACTGGCACTATGAAAGAGTATCAAACTGAATTTGAGAAACTAGCCAATCACACTGAAGGATTACCTGATGACTTCTACCGGAGTTGTTTTATCAGGGGTCTAAAGGATGCAATTCACTCTGAGGTCAAAATGTTCAGTCCCAACACAATGATGGAAGCCCTAGGGTTGGCTAAGTTGGCAGAAGACAAGATGGCAATCCAATAGCGCTCCAAATCCTCTTTTGTTCCCTTCCACAATATGGGTTCTCAACGACCTCCCATTCCGCCAACTCCTCGCTCACCTCCAATTAAGCATTTATCTGAAACAAAGATGCAGGCACGCAGAGAAAAAGGGCTTTGTTATAATTGTGATGAGAAATTCAGTCAGGGCCATCGATGTGTTCAACAAAAGATCTATCTCTTGGATGTGGATTCTCCACCTGCCTCTGAAATTGGTGAAGAAGTTGCCGATGTAATGGATGCTCCGGTTGATACTAAGGAGCCACCTGCTGACCCTCCATCTTAGGATGACCAGCCCGAGATATCCCTCCATGCTTTAGCTGGAGTCACTGCCCCCAAAATAATGTGGGTATACGGTTACTTCAAAAAGCTTCCTCTTACAATACTCATTGATTCTGGCAGCACTCATAATTTCATTGACCCTCGGATCGCCAAACAAGCTAATTGTTTTATCCATCCTTGCTCCAACTCTGAAGTCATGATTGCCAATGGGGGCACCTTACCTTGCAAAGGGAAGTGTCGTAATGTGCGTATCTCTATGGGAGATTATAACCTCTGCTCTGACATGTTTTCCTTGACCTTAGGCGGATGTGATGTGGTTTTGGGAGCTCAATGGCTGCGCACACTTGGCCCCATATTATGGGATTTTGTTGCACTTTGGATGCAATTCTCCCCCGATGGACACAAACACATATTGAAAGGATTACAACCAGGGTCTCTCAGCATCATCAGTTCACATCGCCTGGAAAAAATCCTTAAGAAGAGTTCCCATGGTGTCATTGCTCAGCTCCATTCCCTTCAAATACAACCTTCAGCAGCCCCCACTACTCCTTTGGATCTCCACCAACTTTTGGATCGCTATACAGGTGTTTTTGCTGAACCAGTGGGACTTCCACCTTCACGACCAGAGGACCATCATATTCAGCTCCTCCCTGGTAGCATTCCTCCCAACATCAGGCCCTATTTGCGGAAATTCATTTTGGTATTTTTTGATGATATCCTCATCTACAGTAAAACATGGGTTGAACCTCTCCAGCATCTGGCTCTTGTAATGCAACTTTTCTCTGATCATCATCTCCATGCCAAAAATTCTAAATGTGTTTTTGGCCAAAAGGAAGTTGAGTATCTCGGGCACATTATCTCAACAGAAGGGGTTCGTGTGGATCCTTCCAAAATCGCTGCCATGAACAATTGGCCACCTCCTTAGAAACTCCAGAGCCTTCGTGGTTTTTTGGGGTTGAATGGCTACTACCACAAGTTTGTCAAGGATTATGGGAAGCTTCCAGCTCCATTAACTGCACTGTTGAAAAATGATGCTTTTACATGGACACATGTTACTGTGCGTGCATTTGACAAGCTGCAACAAGCTATGTGTACTACACCCGTTCTAGCTATGCCCGATTTTTCCAAGCCCTTCACTATTGAGAGTGATTCTTGTGGCAATGGACTTGGTGTTGTTCTCCTTCAAGATGAACACCCCATTGCATTCACTCGCGAAGCCCTTTCCAGTAATAATTTAGCTGCCTCTACATATGAGAAGGAAATGATGGCCATTTTGCATGCAGTACAAAAGTGGCGACCCTATCTCTCAGGGACTCATTTTTGCATCCAGACTGATCACCAGAGTCTGAAATATTTCCTAGAATAGCGTGTATCCTCCCCAGCACAACAGAAATGGGTTAGCAACCTCATGGGTTATGACTATGAGATCACTTATAAGAAGGCTAAGGACCATCGTGTGACGGATGCCCTTTCTCACACATTTGATGACCACGGTTCTCTTTCCGCTATTTCTATGCCTGTTCCAAATTGGTTGCAATCGGTTCAGCAGGGTTATGTCAATGACTCTTCATTATCTCACATCATCCAATGCTTGGCCAACAACCCTTCTGTTGTTCCACATTACTCTTGGAATGGTGCTTCACTGCGATACAAGGGTCATCTGGTGCTTCCCCAAAACATAGCTCTTCAACAAGCTATATTTTATGAACTCCATGCTTCTCTGTCAGCGGAGCACTCTGGTTTTCTCAAAACGTATGAATGGGCACGGTGCAACTTCTTTTGGCAAAGCATGACAAGGACAATTCAACAGATGGTGGTTGAAGGTGATACCTGCCAGCGCAATAAGGGTGAAACAACACCCCTTCCAGGATTGCTCGAGCCCTTGCCCATACCTCCCCAGATATGGATAGATATTTCTATGGATTTCATTGACGAGCTCCCTACATCTAGAGGGAATACTGTGATTTTGTTTTTGGTTCATCGCCTCTCCAAATATCGTCATTTTTGTGCTCTCAGCCATCCCTATATAGCCTCTTTTGTTGCTCAAATTTTCCTGGACCAGATCTTTCGTCTTCATGGAATTCCTTCTTCCATTGTCTCGGATCGTGATGCGACTTTCACCAGTCATTTTTGGATAGAAGTCTTTCACCACACTGGCACGAAACTGAAGATGTGTTTAGGTTATCACCCCCAAACAGATGGTCAGACTGAAATTATCAATAAATGCTTGGAACCTTATCTTCGTTGCTTATCCTCTGAGCAACAACATCAGTGGGCAAAGTGGCTCCCTCTCGTTGAATGCTGGTACAATACCTCTTACTGCACTGCCTCTAAAATGACTCCATATGAAGCAATTTATGTTCAGGCACCACCAGTTCTTCTTCCTTACACCCCCAGCAGTTCTCCAGTTCAGGCAGTTGACGTGATCCTTCACATTTTGTGTGAAAACCTTCACATGGCAAGTAATCGCATGAAGCAACAAGCTGATCAGCACCGTTCTAAGTGCACTTTTGAAGCCAGTGATATGGTTTTTCTTCGTCTCCAACCTTACAACCAATCCTCACTAAAACTCAAAGGGAATTATCAGCTCGCCCCAAAGTTCTATGGGTCATATGGGATTCTTCAAAAGATTGGGTCTATTGCTTCTAAATTGGAACTTTCGCCTTCTTCCCGCATTCATCCAGTATTTCATGTCTCTTATCTAAAGAAAGTTCTTGGCACCAACATCAAAGGCCAAACTATTTTACCAGAAATGGATAATGAAGGATCCATCTTTTTGGAGCCGGAGGCTGTCCTCAATAAGCACACTCGTCATCTTCGCTCTCGCTTTATCACAGAGCTCTTAATTCAATGGCACGGAATGTAGCATGAGGATGCTACATGGGAACCACTCCTCTAGATAGAGCAACAATTTCCACATCTAAAGCTTTGAGGACAAATCTTTTTCTAAGGGGGAGGGGATGTTAGGAACCCGTGTCAATCCCTCTCTTTACTATGTTAGTATATTGTTGTTGGACGCATATGCTTTGTAAGTCGTCCCATAGTAATTGTTGATCCATAGTTTGTGTTATTGTTGTGAGGCGCATATGCTTTGTAAGCCACCTGTAGTATTTGTTGATCCATAGTTTATATTGGCCCATGGTTTTGACCCATAGTATTGGCACCTATTTTGGTATATAAGTGTGTGTTGAGGCCAAGGAAGGCACCGTGAAATTATTTTGTATTGAGCTTGCTCAAAGGAGGTTGCCCCCTCGAAGTGGCTTGCAATTAATATAAAAGTGATTCTGATTTCTACTGCTATATCGTGTGTTTTGATTACTTGTTTGCTGCAGGTTCCTCACATTGTAGCTGTTCTCATCAACGGTGTGAAGATACAAGTACCGCAAGTCTCCTACAAAACTGCTGCTGGGGATTTGATTCCATTTCACAGTTTTCGATCTGTTTTGAACCTGTTTAGAACTGATTTACTTTCTAATATGATATTATTTGGTTCATATTCTAAAATTCAAAAGCATTCAGTCATGCTTGTAGCTGCTCTCACCAATTCCGGTGTGAAAAATCAAGTACCGCACTTTCTCTTCAAAACTGCTGATGGGGATTTGGTGTTAGTTTCCTCATATGAGGTTGATGATATTTTATTATGTGATTTATTATCTATTTCAGAAGCTATATCAGACTATGGAGCTCTAGCATTCACTCTCAACAGTCCCAGTGCTTCTCTACCATTGATCACATGCTCATCTTCTCACAAAACTAGTAAAGAGGAAGATTTTCTGCATCCGCCTGGACACCTACTCCTAACACTTGGGGCTGTTCTTACCACTCATGGTTTGCTGTTCATGGCTGCAAAATATTAGTTTCTTGAGTGTTCTTCACATTCTCTGAATTCTCAAGAACCTTTTCTCACTTTTCAGTTGACTTCAGTTGCTCTACATGGGTCCAGTCTTCATCTGGCAGCTGTCTATATTTCTGATTTAGTTGAGCATATCATTCTTCTTACAAAGAGGAATAGTCCTCTAGACATAATGATGGAGAGGTTCACATTCTAGGCCCTAGGATACCTATGCACAGAAGAACCAAATTGATCTTGATTCTACCTGCTTAATTAGAAGGGGGGTTTTTTTTCCCATGTGGTTTTTCCCCAAGCACCTTATTTTTGAGTAGTTACTTTACTTTACTTGATGTAATGGGTGACCTATGGTCTTAGTTAACAGGGCCCACAGTTTTTCCAAGTTAGCATTCAGGGGGGGTGTTAGGATTATTAATCCTCCCTTGTCCAAATTTGGTCATATCTCTAAATCGGGAGTTATGTCTAAATCGGGAGTCCATCTAGTCTATTTATAGTCATTAGCACCATTGGTAAAACTTGACCTAATTGGGGCACATGTTTTAGTTACCAAAGTGTGGGGAACACTAATTGAGGCTCACTGCCACTTATTTCACTTGATTGCATAAGTTTAGGAGTCTCCTATATCAATCCCTACAATTTAGGAAGCAACTGGGAGTGCCGAAACCAACCAAGGTCAGTTCACTTCAGTTAATGACTAGTCAAGCCAAGTTAGGAGTCAGTTACATTCAGTTCTAGACCTCTACATTCAGTTATCGCTAGCTTTAATTGATTGCATACATGTGGGGCGAATTTCTCACCTACCACAATCAGTTAACCATTATTTAATACTAAATGTAACACTTGGTTGTGTTTTAGAACTCCGGTTATGATTTAGACAAGGACAGTTAACTACTGGGTCCTCTAATTGTGATTTAGACAAGTCTTGGTTACCTACAGTCAAGTAGAGTCTAATCAATTCGAACTTCCTCATGTGGATTTGAATTGCTTGTGGCTATTAAAGCCATTTCACATTATTGTAATTATCATCTGGATTACCTTTTTGATTAATGAAAGCATTCACAGCTGCAAGCCTTTTGCACTATTTCATTCTTCAATGGCTGAGTAAATTGTGAGATCTTCTTTGTGAGTTGTGTGTTTGTCTACAGATCTATATGCTCAAATTTAACATGGTATCAGAGCCTCAATGGACAAGGCACTTCTCCTCCTCGGATCTCCTACTGGATCATTTTTTTGTTTTGCAGGTACAACTTCGAAATGTATTCATCAGTTCCTCTTCTCACTCGATCCTCAGACTATTTTGAATGGAGGTTGAAGATGAATATATGTCTGAGAAGACAAAAACTCTTTTCGATGTCTATTGGATTAGGTAGAAATTCTTTTAAGAGTGATAATGACTGGCTAAAAGCAAAGGATAAAGCTTTTGAAATAACGGAACTGGCTCTTTCTCCTAGCATGCGGTACCTCAGTAGATCTATTAAAGATCCACAGGAACTCTGGACAAGATTGGACAGAACCTTTGGAATTGATAGAATATGGTGCACATCTAGCACCATAAGCATCCTTGATCCAAAAATCTCCACCTCCACTCTCTTTGATGAAGTTGTTCAAGATGAAGAAGAAGTAGAAGCTTCTACACAGTCAATTCGAATTGAAGACAGTCTCCATGCAGTGACTCCTTCTCCTGATGCTCCGGAAGTTCATGAGATCTCTGATATCTCATCTTCTCATATTGCTGAAACAGAAGAAGACATTCAAATCTTTGATATTGAAGAAAAATTCTGCTGCACTTCCATGCAAACATTCACCGGTGATTTTCCTTTAAATTATGTGCAAAATTTACTAGTAATTGCTTCTGAAAGTGAAGAGAAATTTGATTTTTCTCCCTCTAATGTTGTTGCTGGTGTGCAAATATGTGATACCTTGGATATTTTGGAAGAAATATTAGATTACCAGAGTGATCCATTCACTGCCCATGATTTATTTTTTCTAGCAAACTCCTGCAAGATTGCATGCACCAAAATTCAGAATTTTGAAGAAGAAAAAAGCTGTGCATCGACCGTCACGGTTAACCATTTATTTGAATATGATATTAAAATTATTGGATCTGATATGATCTTATTTAGATCTGATCTGATATTTCTTGGTTTAATATATCAAATTCATAATCTTTCAGTACTGCTTGTAGCTGTTCTCATCAACGGTGTGAAGAAACAAGTACCGCAAGTCTCGAACAAAACTGCTGCTGGGGATTTGATTCCATTTCACAGTTTTGGATCTGTTTTGAACCTGTTTAGATCTGATTTAATTTCTGATCTGATATTATTCGGTTCATATTCTAAAATTCAAAAGCATTCATTCATTCTTATAGCTTCTCTCACCAATTCCGGTGTGAAAAATCAAGTACCGCACTTTCTCTTCAAAACTGTTGATGGGGATTTGGTGTTAGTTTCCTCATATGAGATTGATGATATTTTATTATGTGATTCATTATCTATTTCATAAGCTATACCAGACTATGGAGCTCTAGCATTCACTCTCAACAGTCCAAGTGCTTCTCCACCATTGATCACATGCTCATCTTCTCACAGAACTAGTAAAGAGGAAGATTTTCTACATCCACCTGGACACCTGCTCCTAACACTTGGGGCTATTCTTACCACTCATGGTTTTCTGTTCATGGATGCAACATATCATTTTCCTTAGTTTTCTTCACATTCTCTGAATTCTCAAGAACCTTTTCTCACTTTTCAGTTGACTTCAGTTGCTCTACATGGGTCCAGTCTTCATCCGGCAGCTGTCTATATTTCTGATTTAGTTGAGCATATAATTCTTCTTCCAAAGAGGAATATTCCTCCAAACATAATGATGGAGAGGTTCACATTCCAGGCCCTAGGATACCTATGCACAGAAGAACCAGATTGATCTTGATTCTACCTGCTTAATTAGAAGGGGGGGTTTTTTTCCCATGTGGTTTTTCCCTAAGCACCTTATTTTTGAGCAGTTACTTTACTTTACTTGATGTAATGGGTGACCTATGGTCTTAGTTACCAGGGCCCACAGTTTGTCCAAGTTAGCATTCAGAAGGGGTGTTAGGATTATTAATCCTCTCTTGTCCAAATTTGGTCATATGTCTAAATCAGGAGTCCATCCAGTCTATTTATAGTCATTAGCACCATTGGTTAAACTTGACCTAATTGGGGCACATGTTTCAGTTACCAAAGTGTGGGGAACACTAATTGAGGCTCACTGCCACCTATTGCACTTGATTGCATAAGTTTAGGAGTCTCCTAGATCAATCCCTACAATTTAGGAAGCAACTGGAGTGCCGAAACCAACCAAGGTCAGTTCACTTCAGTTAATGACTAGTCAAGCCAAGTTAGGAGTCAGTTACATTGAGTTCTAGCCCTATACATTCAGTTAGCGCTAGGTTTAATTATTGCACACACGTGGTACGAATTTCTCACCTACCACAGTTAGTTAACCATTATTTAATACTAAATGTAACACTTGGTTGTGTTTTAGAACTCCGGTTATGATTTAGACAAGGACAGTTAACTACTGGGTCCTCCAATTGTGATTTAGACAAGTCTTGGTTACCTACAGTCAAGTAGAGTCTAATCAATTCGAACTTCCTCATGTGGATTCGAATTGCTTGTGGATATTAAAGCCATTTTACATTATTGTAATTATCATCTGGATTACTTTTTTTATTAATGAAAGCATTCACAGCTGCAATCCTTTTGCATTGTTTCATTCTTCAATGGCTGAGTAAATTGTGAAATCTTCTTTGAGAGTTTTGTGTTTGTCTACAGACCTATATGCTCAAATTTAACATGGCATCAGAGCCTCAACGGACAAGGCACTTCTCCTCCTCGGATCTCCTACTGGATCATTTTTTGTTTTGCAGGTACAACTTCGAAATGAATTCATCAGTTCCTCTTCTCACCCGATCCTCAGACTATTTTGAATGGAGGTTGAAGATGAATATATGTCTGAGAAGACAAAAACTCTTTTCGGTGTCTATTGGATTAGGTAGAAATTCTTTTAAGAGTGATAATGACTGGCTAAAAGAAAAGGATAAAGCTTTTGAAATAATGGAACTGGCTCTTTCTCCTAGCATGCGGTACCTCAGTAGATCTATTAAAGATCCATAGGAACTCTGGACAAGATTAGACAGAACCTTTGGAATTGATAGCAGATGGTGCACATCCAGCACCATAAGCATCCTTGAACCAAAAATCTCGGCCTCCACTCTCTCTTATGAAGTTGTTCAAGATGAAGAAGAAGTAGAAGCTTTTACACAGTCAATTTGAATTGAAGACAGTCTCCATGCCGTGACTCCCTCTCCTGATGCTACGGAAGTTCATGAGATCTCTGATATCTCATCTTCTCATATTTCTGAAATAGAAGAAGACATTTGAATCTCTGATATTGAAGAAAAATTCTGCTGCACTTCCTTGCAAACATTCATCGGTGATTTTCCTTTAAATTCTGTGCAAAATTTACTAGTAATTGCTTCCGAAAGTGAAGAGAAATTTGATTTTTCTCCCTCTAATGTTGCTGCTGGTGTGCAAATATGTGATACATTGGATATTTTGGAAGAAATATTAGATTACCAGAGTGATCCATTCACTCCCCATGATTTAGTGTTTCCAGCAAACTCCTGCAAGATTGCATGCACCAAAATTTAGAATTTTGAAGAAGAAAAAAGTTGTGCATCGACCGTCACGGTTAACCATTTATTTGAATCTGATATTAAACTTATTGGATCTGATATGATCTTATTTAGATCTGATATGATATTCCTTGGTTTAATATATCAAATTCATAATCTTTCAGTACTGCTTGTAGCTGTTCTCATCAACGGTGTGAAGAAACAAGTACCACAAGTCTCCTACAAAACTGCTACTGGGGATTTGATTCCATTTCACAGTTTTGGATCTGTTTTGAACCTGTTTAGATCTGATATTATTCGGTTCATATTCTAAAATTCAAAAGCATTAAGTCATGCTTGTATCTGCTCTCACCAATTCCGGTGTGAAAAATCAAGTACCGCACTTTCTCTTCAAAACTGCTGATGGGCATTTGGTGTTAGTTTCCGCATATGAGGTTGATGATATTTTTTTATGTGATTTATTATATATTTTAGAAGCTATATCAGACTATGGAGCTCTAGCATTCACTCTCAACAGTCCCAGTTCTTCTCTACCATTGATCACATGCTCATCTTCTCACATAACTAGTAAAGAGGAAGATTTTCTGCATCCGCCTGGACACCTGCTCCTAACACTTGGGGCTGTTCTTACCACTCATGGTTTTCTGTTCATGGCTGCAACATATCATTTTCTTGAGTGTTCTTCACATTATCTGAATTCTCAAGAACCTTTTCTCACTTTTCAGTTGACTTCAGTTGCTCTACATGGGTCCAGTCTTCATCCAGCAGCTGTTTATATTTCTTATTTAGTTGAGCATATCATGCTTCTTCCAAAGAGGAATATTCCTCCAGACATAATGATGGAGAGTTTCACATTCCAGGCCCCAGGATACCTATGCATAGAAGAACCAGATTGATCTTGAGTCTACCTGCTTAATTAGAAGGGGGGGGGGGGGTTTCCCATGTGGTTTTTCCCCAAGCACCTTATTTTTGAGTAGTTACTTTACTTTACTTGATGTAATGGGTGACCTATGGTCTTAGTTACCAGGGCCCACAGTTTGTCCAAGTTAGCATTCAAGGGGGGTGTTAGGATTATTAATCGTCTCTTGTCCAAATTTGGTCATATGTCTAAATCGGGAGTCCATCCAGTCTATTTATAGTCATTAGCACCATTGGTTAAACTTGACCTAATTGGGGCACATGTTTCAGTTACCAAAGTGTGGAGAACACTAATTGAGGCTCACTACCACTTATTGCACTTGATTGCATAAGTTTAGGAGTCTCCTAGATCAATCCCTACAATCACTAGTGGAAAATGAGAGATTAGTGACCAAAAAAATAACCAAAATCCACATATCAATGACCACTTTTGGTTTGGTGATCGCTGGTGGCTAATTTGCGGTCTTTTATTACATGACCAAAATTGGTCATTTTTATTTTGGTCATTTATAGCTTGTCGATTGGTCATTAATTTGGTCATATATTTGAATCAATGACCAAATATATGACCACATTTGTGACCAAATTAATGATCACATGACAAGCTGAATATGACCAAATTTGGTCGCGTAATAAAAGACCATAAATTAGCCACCAAAACTAATTTTTGGTCATTGATATGTGAATTTTGGTCATTTTTCTGGTCATTTGTATTTCATTGTTTGGTCGTGTATCTCTCAATTATTGGTCATTATATTTGCAAATTTTGGTCATTAATCTCATTTATTGGTCACTAATTTAGTCATTTTTAGTCGCTTTATGTATGGTCATTATATTTTAGTAGTTTGAATGGTGTCCATTATTAATCAATATAAATTTTTAATATGATATTATGTTTAAATTAAAAAAAAAGAATCATACATTTATTCTCATCTAATACACATGCGAATTATGCAGTCACATTATAATTAATTACAACACTTGTAAATAAAATCTAATACACATGTAAATCATGTAATGTCATATTAATTAGTTTTCAGAGGAAAAAATTACCAGCCTTTGTTATTCAAAAGAATCAAAAGACATCATTTACATAGCATCAAATGTCTAAGCATAATCAGCAATCAGAGTATCACAAAATAACAAATGTAATCATGCGAACTGCTGCATCCATATAGAAGGAACTAAAGTCTGATCATAGCACACTTTTCTCATCATCCTTGTTATAACTGGTCAAATAATACTGAGAGTATCGGAGGTGATCAACAATCATATAATCTGGAGCAATA
>LPNX010752160.1:0-10541 GCA_001517045.1 Pseudotsuga menziesii | reverse complement strand
AGAGCCACATACAAAATAACATAATATACAGACTGTGGTTACAATAGTATAGAAATAATACTTGCCTGGGTAGCAATTGAATCAAGCTCATCAAAGAAAATGACACAAGGTGCTGACTGCCTGGCCTTATCAAAAATATCACGTACATTAGCTTCACTTTCTCCAAACCACATTCTCAGGAGCACTGGACCTTTCACACTGATAAAGTTGGCCTGACACTCATTGGCAATGGCCTTTGCAAGAAGCGTCTTACCACAACCAAGGGGTCCATAGAAGAGGACACCCTTAGAGGGAGACATACCAAACTTTTCAAATTTCTCTGCATGTTCCACGAGATATTGCACAGTCTACCAACAATCAAGGAAAACATCATCAATTATAGTTATAAAATACAGTGGGAAGCCTTTGACAAACTAGAACTAAAATGGAGAAAGGAATGCATGGTTCAAGGTTTTACCTCCTGAAGCTCTCTTTTGACATTTTCCAAACCCCGAATATCCTCCCAAGAAACATTTGGCACCTCCACAACCTGACAAATGATTTTCAATTGTATCTAAGAATATGCTATCTTTAATAAAGAGACGATTAAAAGGAATTCAACAAAGATAACCAAGAAACAATGCCAGTTTGATCTAATAAATTAGTTTACTCACAGTCTCACGGAGGGAAGAGGGGTTACTAGAGCCCAGTGCAGCCTGAAAGTGCTCATTTGTAACAGCCATAGAATTCAGAAAGTGCTCAGGCTGATATTCTTCTATATATCCCATGTCACACTGATAAAGTTGGCCTGACACTCATTGGCAATGGCCTTTGCAAGAAGCGTCTTACCACAACCAGGGGGTCCATAGAAGAGGACATCCTTAGAGGGAGACATACCAAACTTTTCAAATTTCTCTAGATGTTCCACAGGATATTGCATAGTCTGCCAACAATCAAGGAAAAGATCATCAATTATAGTTATAAAATATAGTGGGCAGCCTTTGACAAACTAGAACTAAAATGGAGAAAGGAATGCATGGTTCAAGGTTTTACCTCCTGAAGCTCTCTTTTGACATTTTCCAGACCCCCAATATCCTCCCAAGAAACATTTTGTACCTCCACAACCTGACAAATGATTTTCAATTGTATGTAAGAATATGTTATCTTTATTAAAGAGACGATTAAAAGGAATTCAACAAATATACCCAAGAAACAATGCCAATTTGATCTAATAAATTAGTTTACTCACAGTCTCATGGAGGGTAGAGGGGTTACTAGAGCCCAGTGTAAAGTGCTCATTTGTAATAGCCATAGAATTTAGAAAGCGCTCAGGCTAATATTCTTCTATATATCTGATATCCTATGACTGCCTGGCCTTATCAAAAATATCACGTACATTAGCTTCACTTTCTCCAAACCACATTCTCAGGAGCTCTGGACCTTTCACACTGATAAAGTTGGCCTGACACTCATTGGCAATGGCCTTTGCAAGAAGCGTATTACCACAACCAGGGGGTCCATAGAAGAGAACACCCTTAGAGGGAGACATACCAAACTTTTCAAATTTCTTTGGATGTTCCACGGGATATTGCACAGTCTACCAACAATCAAGGAAAACATCATCAATTATAGTTATAAAATACAGTGCGCAGCCTTTGACAAACTAGAACTAAAATGGAGAAAGGAATGCATGGTTCAAGGTTTTACCTCCTGAAGCTCTCTTTTGACATTTTCCAGACCCCCAATATCCTCCCAGGAAACATTTGGCACCTCCAGAACCTAACAAATGATTTTCAATTGTATGTAAGAATATGTTATCTTTAATAAAGAGACTATTAAAAGGAATTCAACAAATATAACCAAGAAACAATGCCAGTTTGATCTAATAAATTAGTTTACTCACAGTATCGCGGAGGGAAGAGTGGTTACTAGAGCCCAGTGCATCCTGAAAGTGCTCATTTGTAACAGCCATAGAATTCAGAAAGTGCTCAGGCTGATATTCTTCTATATATCCTATGTCACACTGATAAAGTTGGCCTGACACTCATTGGCAATGGCCTTTGCAAGAAGCGTCTTACCACAACCAGGGGGTCCACAGAAGAGGACACCCTTAGAGGGAGACATACCAAACTTTTCAAATTTCTGTGGATGTTCCACGGGATATTGCACAGTCTGCCAACAATCAAGGAAAACATCATCAATTATAGTTATAAGTTACAGCGGGCAGCCTTTGACAAACTAGAACTAAAATGGAGAAAGGAATGCATGGTTCAAGGTTTTACCTCCTGAAGCTCTCTTTTGACATTTTCCAGACCCCCAATATCCTCCCAAGAAACATTTGGCACCTCCACAACCTGACAAATGATTTTCAATTGTATGTAAGAATATGTTATCTTTAATAAAGAGACGATTAAAAGGAATTCAACAAATAGAACCAAGAAACAATGCCAGTTTGATCTAATAAATTAGTTTACTCACAGTCTCATGGAGGGCAGAGGGGTTACTAGAGCCCAGTGCAGCCTGAAAGTGCTCATTTGTAACAGCCATAGAATTTAGAAAGTGCTCAGGCTAATATTATTCTATATATCCTCCGTCACACTAATAAAGTTGGCCTAACACTCATTGGCAATGGCCTTTGCAAGAAGCGTCTTACCACAACCAGGGGGTCGATAGAAGAGGACACCCTTAGAGGGAGACATACCAAACTTTTCAAATTTCTGTGGATGTTCCACGGGATATTGCACAGTCTGCCAACAATCAAGGAAAACATCATCAATTACAGTTATAAAATACAGTGGGTAGCCTTTGACAAACTAGAACTAAAATGGCAAAAGGAATGCATGGTTCAAGGTTTTACCTCCTGAAGCTCTCTTTTGACATTTTCCAGACGCCCAATATCCTCCCAAGAAACATTTGGCACCTCCACAACCTGACAAATGATTTTCAATTGTATGTAAGAATATGTTATCTTTAATAAAGAGACGATTAAAAGGAATTCAACAAATATACCCTGAAACAATGCCAGTTTGATCTAATAACTTAGTTTACTCATAGTCTCACGGAGGGCAGAGGGGTTACTAGAGCCCAGTGCAGCCTGAAAGTGCTCATTTGTAACAGCCATAGAATTCAGAAAATGCTCAGGCTGATATTCTTCTAAAGTTTGGAACAAAATGCAAGATTTGGTATCTATGAGATGTATACTTCTCTATTGGATCCATACTCGGTTTTTTAGTTACGTATTTTTCATTACCAAATCATATCTGAATTCATATTCATATTCAATTCTTGCTACTATGACTGTCAGCCAATCGCCACATTGAAGTTCTATATATCAAAAGAAAGGAACATGTTACTTGAATGCATACATCTGTTGAACGCAAAATGAAAGAAGGGAAGGGAAGGAAACTAACATAAGCACCAGCCATCCACAATGAGCCAAAGCTCCCCATTGTTAGGGCATCGCCCTTTGCACTAAACATATAAACATGTCGTTATGAAGAAAAACAAATTCCATGACTACGGGAATTTCAACTTCCATCCACTTTACATAAACCAGAGTCACACAGACTAACCCAAAATAATTGAAAATTAGCCTAACAGCTATACCAATTCAATGATGAACTGCAGTGTTGATATAGGATAACTGTGACAATTTGTTGCACACTCCTAAACTGCCCAAGTACCAGTACCAGAAAATTGCAGAAACACAGAAATGCCCCAGAAACTTCTAGGAAACACCCAAGTGCCCTGAGGACCATGGTAGGGTGAAATGTCCATATTATATTCCACTCTATGAGAGGAAACCAGATTTGACAACAAATTTGCTTTAGGGCTACACAACTTCTTACCTGAATTGCTCCCTAAGGGAGCTGTTGAATGTTAACCTACAATGGTATCACAGAAGTTGTCAAAATCTACAACAAATGGTTGATATCCATCAATCAATGTAGATTTGTATTTTGTCCTTCATTTATTTCTTTTTGGATAGCAAGTATTGATCATAAACAGTGTAGCAAATAAGCAACTACAACAAACGCATTGCTACTAGTATGATTCAGGAGAATGTGCTTTGCGGAGTTAGTGCATCCACAACAATAGTTGTTATGCCTTCATCTTACATGCATTTTCAATTGGTTATGGAACTTTATAAAAGCTAACTCAAATAATAGAAATACATACATACAAGAACATGTGCAATTGGGAAAGTGAATTGGGCAAAAATTAGCTACGAATTATTATTACAAATTTAGTTTGTACAACAATTGTATGAACATTATGAAGTTGAAGAAATTAGACTTTCCACTACTCTACATAAGCCCTATAACAACAACCTATTTACATTTGAAAAGAGGTGTACAAATAATAATACATGCCAAGAAAACATAAAGCATTTTGTATTGTGTATGTTGGTATCTCACAATACATTAATCTACAGGTGTGGGGAGAAGAATCCCCAAGGGTAGCTCAAGATAGATTCTCTTGTGCAAAAGATTACAAAGGCCACCAGATCAAAAATCTCATTGAGTCCCTTGGCATTACCAGTCGATATTTCCATTGACAATTACTATTGTTCTCCATCCAGGAAAAACAAAGAGAGGAGAATATGTCAAGGTACCACCATCCTCACTTGGAATGCTTAATACTTTGATAAGTGAGGGACTATATTTCTCCAAAAAAATAAATTAAGAAAAAAGTGTTGAGAAGATGAAAACATAATGAAAGAAGATGCAACGATTTGTTACAGTAGTTGAGCTTTCCTTGTAACAATCAAACGAGTTGTCCTTCCATGTCACTCTAGTGCTCACATCAACATTAAATGTGCCTTGCACCTAAGGCTAATGCACTCTACTAATGTGCACCTATGCTTATGAACACTCATTGCATGTGTTGTGCATACTCTGTTCATCATGCACTTGGCTAAGCTTTACACCCATACTAGGCAATCCTTGGAATGGACTTCTACCATGTGAAGCTCCTCCAATAATAGACTTAGTGGATGTTTTGACTTCTTTTATTGATCAATTCACATTATAAGTTCCCATGTTGCATATGGGCTGGCCCATTTTCCTATTTCACACTAAAGAAACTGTGAAGTTAATTATTAACTTGCTAATATTCATTCATTTCTCCTAGGTGATATAGTTGAGTTCAAGTTGTTTTCTTTTTCTTTACTGACTACAACAATGGAGCAGCATTAAGTTTTCAATCTAATCATTTGATAAAAATTTCGCCCAACCACCTTAGCATCTCTGTTCACACATCTAACTCACTCTGTTTCCTTTTAAATTCCTTTTATCTCAATTGTTGGCATATTGAGTTATACAAATAAGATGAGGTGGGGCATGGTACTTGTATGACTCTTGGGAACCCTAAATGCCACATTTATAGTATTAATTTGAAAGGAAAATGAGCCCTCCCCTTTGAGGACATCAGGCCCATCTCTATGTGTAATTTAATCTACAATCTTGTTATAAAATACAAAAGTGATTGCTAATAGGATAAAAAGAATTTTATACAATATAGTTTCGGTTGAACAGTTTGTATTTCTGTTTAACAGACAAACACTTGATGCAGCAGGAAATGCCCAAGAAGGACTACAATCAATAAAAATTTCATAAGACCCTGTTGTTGTCATAAAAATTGATTTCAAAAAATCTTGTATAAAGCTAGCTAGTTGATACTGGGTTGTTACTTTTACAAATTGGTATGAATCTGCATACAGTCGACAATATTATGGGGTGTATCTCATCAGCCACCTTTGCTGTCTTGATCAATGGGTTTCCTTCAGGTTTTTCAAGCCATCTGAAGGGCTTAGACAAAGATGCCCATTGCTCCCTTTTCTTTTCTTGCTGGTGGCCAAAGGACTTGGTAGACTGATTTCTGAGGCAAAAATGGGGGGAAGAATTAGAGGCTTAAAGATTACAAATTCGATGTCCCTCTCTCACTTGCCTTTCATAGGTTACATCTTGATTTTCTGTAATGGCTCCATAAATGAACAGGTTCACTTTCAAATTATAGACATCTATTGCAGTGCCACAGGGTATGGAAGTGAACATGGCAAAATCTTCTATGATCCATAGTCATTTAGAAAAGGGAGTGAGTGTTACAAAAGGCTTTCCAAGGAAAGCAGATTGGTTTTTATTAAGACTGCTAGAAAGCATTGCAGTGTATTGGATGTCCATTGCATATATTCCTAAAGGACTTCTTCACAAAAGAAGGAAAAATTGGTTCAGTTTCTCGTGGACCATGAATCCTACCGAAGAAATTCCCTTCGTAAAGTGCTATAAGTTAGCTAAACCTAAATAAGATGGAGGATGAGGACTCATAAATATCTATGTTTTTAGTCAAGCCTTAGCTGTGAAAAGTCTTTGAAGGCTTCTTTCCAATGATGGCTTGTGGGAAAAGATTATGAAGTATAAATATTTAAGAGATAGATCTGTGGAAGATTTACTAAGGTTAGAAAGAATAGAAGGCCCGTCAATGTTTGGAAAGCCATGCTCAAAGCTGCTTGGGATATTGGCAATGCTAGCAAAATCAGGGATGGTGAAGATCCCTGGATTGGGTGTTGTGGAAATTTGAGACTTTATGCTCCTTATCTTTTGAGATGACATGATCAAGATGTTCACAACCTACAGGATGTTCCAAGATGGATACAGGAATGGAAACCAGCCGTATTTTTAGGTCTAGATAGGCTCATCGCTGATGAATGGGATCAATATGTGTTATTATTAGAACATAGTGCCATTAAGCTCAAAAAATCAAGAAGATGAACTCAAATGATTTAAAATAAAGCATCAAGAGCTTTGACTGCAAATAAAGGCTATCAATCAAGCATAGAGAAAGAAGTAAGGGGGGGCAAGCTTAGTGGTGGAAGACAGTCTGGAAACTGAATGGTCCTTTGCAAACTAAAATTTTCCTAAGTCACAGGATCCATTGAATTTAACGGTTAAAATTTGAAATTCGCAGAATTTCTTCAAGTGCCAAATTTTATGGTTGAAGTTTCACCAAATATCATGGCAAACTTCAAGATGAATTTGAAGTCAAACTCGAACTCGAACAAAATCGTTTAGATTTGTTTAAATTTTCCTTTAAAATCCATTTTATTCAATTAGATCTGTCTTTAAAATCAAATTGACTCCTAGGGAAACATGAAACCCTGGCCCACGTTAGGAGGTGAAACTGTGAAGTTGACTTTTAGCCATCGTGCCTGCAATGAATGATTCACCCGACACCAGTTAAAGGAAACGCATAGTACAGCTACTCTATGCTTTTCCCAACACCCTCGTTCCTCACTGTTCAATAGTTCATAGACTGGTTCGATGACTGGGAGTCAGCGCTCAAAGATCAACTAGTGCTCACAGCTCGACGCCTGTCTCTCCGTCCCCAACAGTTACCAAGTGCCAACTTTCTCACCCTCACCAAGTTGAAAATGTCTTTATTAAGCATATTGAATTTTATTAAAAAAAATCATATATTGTTTATTTTCAATTTTTACAGTCCAAATTTTATGCCGAATTTTATCACCAAAATTTTCATTGCTGAATTTTTTACGAACATCAAGGTCGTTGAACTCGATTTGCAAACACGAATTCAAACCAGGTGACTTAGGAATTTTCCAATGGTTAGCTTTAGCAAACAAGATTCTGACTTGGGATAACGGGCAAAATTATAGTTGGAAAGACCTTAGCTGGTGGTATATTATGCAAATCAGGCAACAAAACATTAGATCATCTTTTTATCCAGTGTCTTTTTTCAAATTCGGTGAGGAAATAAGTTCTATAGGGTACAAATGGTCTAAATGGAGTCAATATGTGGGATAAAGCTTCTCTGTTGGACTGTTTTCATACTTTGAACTTTGTATCATGACATGTCTTTGTTCAGTTTTAGAGCATTGCAATATTTTGTGCTCTGGGGCCTATAGCTTTCAAGAAAGAAATAACTTTTGAAGGAAAAGATTTTTCATCTGAATAGGTGGAACATATGATCATAGTCTCTTCTGATGGAAGCTGGAAGCCTCATTCTGAAAAAATATGCTAGAATTCCAAAAGAGATTGCTATTACTCAGGATATAGTTTGGGGATATTCTTTGATGGGGAAAGCCAAGTATCCCCAAGATAATGTGGTGCTGGTGTGCACCTTTTATTTAAATGCTTGCGCCTGTTCTATTTTTAAATATGGTGCTCGTACTGGCTCAAATAACAGAGCTTTCTTTGCCCTCTGGACTCTATTAAAAGCAGATGTAGATAAAGGACTTGGTAAGCTTGAAGCCCTAGAGGATTCAAAGTTAATTAGATTGGGAAAATGGAAGAAGCAAAATTGAAAATTTGGCTTTAAATCCTATAAAGAATAGAATCCTGGATGCAAGAAATCAGTTCGAAGAATTCATTCACCCATATTTACAGAGAAGCAAATTCACAAGCAGACAAGTTGTCTAAGGAATCCCTCTCTATGCAGGAGGGCATGTTTGCAGAGCTGGACTTTAAGGACAACCTCTTACTTTTAGAATCTTTGAAGTCTGTTTTTTAATTTCGATTGTTTTCTGTGTTGTCCCAGGTACAGTATGGGAGGCTTTTCAGAAGAGTGAGACCTGTTCTAGATTTAAGAATAGTTTCTGAACATGTTTTTTGAAGTGTTTACTTCTGATGATTATCTGTGTCTTTTATTAAGGAAGACTGTAATTGTGACATGACAGGACTGTACTGGGTAATCTCTGGTAATACTTTGTGAGCCTTATCGGCCACACTATGTAAATTTTGATTTCTCTTTTGAAATATCGAATATAAGATTTTTTTCTTGGACAAAAAAGTGTAGTTAGTTCAAAATCCAAGTTGAATTACTAACCATCACAGCCACCAATGTGTGTGCCCCCAATAAATACATTTGGGATAGTCCACTATCCTGTCCATTCCTGAAGAGCTTTCTGTATCTCCTGTCCATCATCTGCACAGATGTTCCATGCAATCACATTCAGATACAAAAGATAAATACAAGCACAAATGGGAATGAAATGTGCTTATTTATTAGAAGAACTTGACGCAATATCCAAACAAACAAGAAGGTCTGATATAATTACTCCTAATGGAATTTCAGAAGGGAATCCCAATTGAATGGTGAAACCAATAACCAGCATCCAGACACTATAAATAGCTAAAGACTGACACCATAACTCCTTACCCAAGTCATTGAGAACTAAATCATTGAGGGTACGAAGACCTACAATATTAAAGTTATATGAAGGCTTTAAAAATAGCAATGCACAATGTTAATTAAACAAATAATGCCCGCATCTTCACATGATAGATACATGCCTACTAATCTCTGATTGCAACCATCAGTTTATCTCTGATTGCCCACTCTGTTCGAAAGGCAGTCACCAACCCAAAACCCAGAGATCTGCTGCTACTCTGTGACCAGGTTCTCTCTCAGCTGCTCGGAGATTCTCCATGCCTGGTAATCACTTCTCTTTTCTCTTCATTTTGTTCAATTGATTGAATATCATTTCCCCTGGTTTGAATATGTTGTTCATTTGTATAAGTATCTGTCAGTGAAACAATGAATTTGGTAATGATCATAAATTGCCATGTAATAAATAAAAAAGAGATCAATAAATACCAGAACCTATCTTGTATAAGGATCTCTAAGGTTGAAATCCACAAAGTAATCATAATATAATAAAAATTAGTTGTCCTTTAAATGAACCTACTAGAGTAGTTTGAATCCATGTGGATTGCATGGGTTTGTTGTGGCTTGTGGCTCTACCTCCATCTTTAGCAGAGCAAAGCTTTATCACCTTATCCTCGATCTTCAAAACTGGTAAAAAAAACAAAGGAAGTGAAAATCATTTGTAAATACCAATTGCATTATCAATTGAGACCTTATGTAAGAAGAATAAATTTATTCCATAAATGTGGAAAAAGAATTTCAATTCAATATTTTACAGGAACTGTTGAGCATTGTATGCCCTTGATCATACCCACGGTGTATTGGTCTATAATGTGCAATTGTAAAAAATTGTAAATAATTATCCATATAGGAAAGATCCTCTCTTCCGCAACATCAATAATTCTTCTGAGCACAGCTATGCACATTAATAGATGATATCCTTAATCAAGTCCACTCTTATGGCATAGGTAAGAATCCAATAGTTTGAACTCAAATTTTATCACATTTATGCTGAATCATCCATTTGGAGCTTTGCTGAACTTTGTTAGGATAATATTTAGCACTCTAGAAGTGATCCCAGTTTAAAACAGCATTGGAGCACAGCATATACAATTAACTATTAGTGGCACAAGCACGTCTACCCCCACCCACAACTTTCATTTAGAACCTGCATTGAGCCAATTTTTCTGGATAAGTTCTACCCATGAAAAACATTGAAACAATTTACTAATAGATAGCCATTTCTCTATAGTACAAGGAACAATATATTCAGAACTAAGTTGTTAAGTCATGCCCTCTGATTATAACATTGAACTAAAAGCTTTTAAGTTTTAATAATCATTGATTTCCAACACATGTCTTTGAGGGTTCCCTTTTCAATTACAAAAGATAGTATGTCT
>LPNX010752101.1:0-19850 GCA_001517045.1 Pseudotsuga menziesii | reverse complement strand
TCAGATCATCCTGAAACATGGAATCCAATGTGGTCAGTCTCAAGGTATTTACATAGAAGGAAGCTTTGCATGCTTTATGTCTTGGGATTTTGTTTGTATATTCCTTGCATGATGTTATGTGAAGCCATTGAATACAGTTATAGATGTAATTGACTGACTGGACTGTTATGTGAAGCCATTGTAGTTAAGAATGCATATGCAGAGTATATATGGTGGGATGTTATGGAGATAGATTCAAAAGGTTTTGTAGAGTCAATGAATGATTCCAAGGTTTTAGTTGATGGGAGTGTTGGAGAGTATCAAAATAGGGTTGTGGGATTCCTTTCGGAATATGGAGCTGACCTTGATGAGAGTATTGCCCTGGTTGCTAGAGGATTCCATTGAAGAGAGGTATTTGACCTTTTTCAGGGGGTTTCTCTAGTTGAAGGTTTTTAGGTGCATTGATGAGATATCCATGTTAACAGCTTGCTTAACTCATGCTATCATGATGTCCCTTCAGATCATATGTCCCAACATTCCTTTTATTCCATGTGGAAATTCTTAAATTCCTTTTTTCAAATGATTTCTTCTAGTGATGTAACCATCCAGTGTTTCAGTTATGTGCCGACTACGATGCTTGAAATTTTTATGGAACAATGAACAAAAATTCTGTTGTCTTTTTATTTGATTTTCTACTTCTAAAGAGAAACCCATACTTCCAGCTTATTGTTTTGCTTCGCTTAATTTTGTTCCTTTTAATTTTTAATGTTCATAAACTCATGCCTGTGAGCCCTCCCTTCATAAAATGATATTTTTGTTGATCTACTGGAGACCAAATTGCGTTACCCAAATTTGAGCACACAATTCTTCCCCTGCTTGGCTTCGTTTACGAAGTTTCTTGTCAAGGTTGTTAAGTCATCCTATTTAATTCTGCCTTCATGAATTTCCTTACAAACTTGGTTGCCATGTTTTCTGGGTTTATATTGATGCCAAATTCATTCTAGACTTTGGTTTCATAAGTGCAATGAAATTTTATGATTATGCTTGACTTACACTCGGTATAGTTTAGCATACTCAGTTCGTTAATGAAATTGTTTCAGATGTAACTGCCTTTCTTTCTATATTGAAATGTATCTTCTTTAAACTAAGTTTCTACCTTCCTTTTGTAGAGTGGAAGCCACATACCACTTTGTAATTATTTGAAGGAAGTGTTCATGCAAGGAAATGAAAAACTTCCATCAGCATCTTGAAATTTCAATCATCTCAATTAGTTTGAGTGGGACTGAGCCTTTTATGTTCATGGCAAGTTCGAAATACAGTGGCCTTTTCTTGTTGATTTATAGGTCTTATTTACAGAAGCCAAGTTCAACTACAAGGTTTTGTAGGCTTTGTGCATGACCATTTTTTTATTGTAAACATGCAGTTGGACATGAAGACTTGCAAGGAAATGATCTTGGGGAAACCTGCACCTTTAGTTAGTACCTTCAGGTTGAGCTACTACACTCTACTAAATTTAATGAGCCGAGCTGAGGGACAATTTGATTCTGAATATTGCATCAAGAATTATTTCCATCAGTTTCAACATGATAAGGTTTAACTTTGTCCTTTGGGTTCTTTTATTATTTTGATGAATTTTGGAGATTCCCTGTGACTTTTCCCAAAAGTCCATGTTGGTATTATTAATAAATATATGCAGGCACTACCAGAAGTTGAAGAGAAGATTGCAAAATTGGAGCAAGAAGCAGCTATGCTTGGTGCTTCTGAGGAGGTAAGTTCTTTCTGTTGATTGTAATCAGGCAAATCAGGATAATTTAATACTATCCTAGATGTAGTTTTGTCTAGCTGACATTTCTAATATCTTCTACATACTTCTCTTGCAGATTATCATAAATTGAGACTAAAGATAGCAGAATTAGAGAAACAAATGATGAATGAAATTACTTGGCCTGAGCATGTTCTTCTATTTCTGGTTCCTGGTAGGCTGGTATGTCTCTTAATCTTTTGGTGTTATATAGTGCTACTTACACTTACATTTTTATTTTAAATTATTTTTTGACGAAATGCACATAAAGGGAAACCCTCTGGGCACTTCCCATCATTTCGAGGATGGTACACAAGGTAAACCATTCAGTTGTATTTTTGAAAACCTAATACAGTGAGGACATCAAGAGAGGCCAACAATATTCACAGAGGCATCCAACCTTGGGACTTTCCCTGTGACCTCCAGCTTGCAATTCACAGCACTCAATCACTTGAGCTAATTAATTTGGGATTTACGGACATTTATCTATGACAATATTGCTTGATTTGATTTTTGTAATGTCTCATATACTTCTCTTACAGTTTACATCTTCTAATGTATAGGAGTTGCTTCTGAGTAGTTGCTCCACTTGCATTTGACCTTGCTTCTTCATTGATTCTTCTTTAATTTTTCATTGTTCAAGTTGAAACATTTCAGGTTTGCAATTTATTATTTTGGCTTTTGAATTTGCTAATTGCTTGTGAAACTTGATCGGTAAATATTCCTGATGCCTTGAACATAGTCTCTTTATAGAATACAGGAGTTTCAAAATGTTTTCTGCATGTCCTTGTAACTCAATCAAACATTTTGATTTACTAGGGAGTTATTAAGGATGAGATTAATCTTTTCTTTTGTTTGAACTTTGAGTTGTATCAAGTTGTTAGAGAAGATTTATTAGCATTATGAAAACGGTTTTATACTTAATTCCATATACCTTGGTGTTTCTACTAAATATTATACATGAAGTAACATACTGTCAATGTGTCTTTCGCTATAGATTTCTTTTCCTGATGTCCATACAATGTACAGGTTTATCTTAAGGCACACCAAGGATTTAACTAATGGATTACTTTGGTTTCAAGATGCCAGGCTTTAACTAACGAATTAATGTGAGAGGATTCTAGGTTTTAATTAATGGGCTACTATTGTTCAGGGATGCTATAGAAGGTATCAGCCAAATTTAATGGTGTGTTGGATGCAATTTGCACAATTCCATCTATAACTGTAATTTTTTAGTCTTGCAATTTTTTACATATGCAATTTTTTCATTCTTTTAGTGAAGTAAAAGTCTAGAAGATTACATTACAAGTGTATCACTGGAATATGGGTTAAACATTCTCTGAAAGAGATCAGCCATTCCATGCTCTTCTGTGACTCCCTCATTCACATTTATAACACTTTGTACCACATGATATACCCATGATTCTAAATAGCCTGTTCCTGTGGGAAGCTGAAAAGTTCCTCCTTGTGTAATCTGTATTAACTTATTTCTTATATTGAACATCAACCAGGATGGGAAGGTTGTAGAGTGGAGAATCATGTGCCGAAGAATCAACATCAGTCTTGAAATTAGCAAAGACCAGCAAACCAATTGTGTGCTGTTAAGTTCCACTGGAGGACAACTTACATTGCTGAGGGCAGAAAAAATATTCTCTGCCATTTTGATTTTTTCAAATGCATTTGAAGAATGAAAAGCCATGAGAAGAAATTCCAAATGAAATAGGGATGTCTCTTTCTAACATCTCCCTGACTTGCTCAACAGGACGAACCCGTCATAGTCACCATACCAATGTTGCATCCTCAGTTCAATCATGAAGAGATGCTACATGAGTCATTCATCCAACCGATTGGCACACATAAAACTGTCTTTTAGAGTTGCCACCATAGGAAATCACTACATGATATGCTCAGAATGATGCCCAGATTTGGATACAAGGCTTCTTAGTGCTGTCTTTATGCCCAGATCATGGAAATTTACTGCCACTTGGAGGTGAACGTATGCACAGGTCTGATAGGCTGGGTGTTTTAGGCAAAACTGTGGTCAGAAATTACTCTCCAGGTCTTGAAAAATACCCTCGATGCTGCTGCAAGCAAACAGTCTTGCCAAAACAAGTTCTTGAAAAGCCTGTTGAAGTGATTCCATTAGGTATTGATTTCTATCTTGATCACCTCATGTAATGGGGTGATATGCATCTTGAAATTAACATATGAGCATTCTCCATGTGTAGTTGATCCTCAAATTTTAACCATAAAGCATCCTAAGGTGAGAATAACACAGTGCTGTTCATTCTCTCCAGATCTGGCCAGAAAACAACGAGGACCCTGCCCTAAGATTTTCATGACATGGCTTGATGTCAGATCAACAAATAGGCCTCTAAAATGCTTTTGTTGGAAACATAGAAACAAAACTCTGAGAATCCACATTAGCGCCAAGTTCAAACCACACACCCAGGTGCTAACTCTGTTATGATTTTGCAATGAGTTGGAAAACTTCATCATAAGTTTCATGTCACTGCAAATGGATCAGAAAGGGAACAGTACTTTGCTATCTGTGCAAGTACAGTAATCTTAGAAAAGAAAACAGTCTTCAAAGATGTTTGCAGCTAGCAAACCAACTCAAAACACTAGGGTGTTCATGAGGAAATGACCTATGTATTAATCATCAAAACCCTTAACAGCGCCCAGAAATTCTATAACCCTCAGTGAAGTTGCCTGGAATGATCTGATTCATCCCATGAAGTATACTATCAAGGATCCCAAGCTATTCATGGACTCATAAACCTGTCATCTTCACTGAATTTGTAATAAAGTTTACCATTGCTCTATGGGGGGTAACATAGAGCACTTAACAGTCTTGGGGATAGAGGTATGGTGCTAGATATTCAATAGTTGTTCCTATATTTGTCCTCTTCTGGTATTACTGTCATGGAGGAAAATTAATATTCAAAAACTATTTTATTAAGAAATATAAGGCATATACTATTTCTTGTTAAATACTAAAGGATTATTGAATTAGTAATGTTGATTTATTTTCAGTCTTGACAAGGAATGTTAGCATGCAGTGAAAATGTATCCTACTCAGACTTGATGGTTATTTGGTGTCTCATCCATCCCAATGGGTACATTGAGGGATAAATTATGGCCATCATCAAACCCTCCCATTTGTCTGAAACTGATGAGGTCTTAACTTACTAATTGTAGCTCCACTACTTGGGATATCTGTTGCTACTAATATGAAATGATGAATTAGGAAATGTTCTTAAGACCCTAATATAATATGGGAGACCTTATGTTATTTGAGGACTATTGTAGCTAACCCATCTTGTATAATTTTTTTCAAAGTAGATGTCAGAAAAATAATATGTCAATTAGAAGTTTGACATAGGCATTAATAAAGTCATTTGATTTGAGGTTGTTTAATGCTTTATATCTTATTTCACTATAGTGTGTATGTCAGTCTATCCCAGATTTATTAATTGGATTGACTCGACTAGTATGCAAGTGTTTATAAGAAGGCTTCCATCTCTCATTTAATCAATGCAATACAGAGAACTCATTTATATATATTTTTTAAAAATAGTTATGGCCGTCGGTTAAGCGACGGCCTGAAATTTTTTTTTTTTTTTAAATTCACTACCGTCGCTTAACCGATGGCCATAACTGTCGCTTCACCGACGCTTACATTTTGTAGTCGTCGCTTAACCGACGCCATAACTGTTGCTTAACCGATGCATACGTTTTCTCCACAGTCTCTTAACCGACGCTTACGTTTAAAGTTTATTATGAATTAGATGTCGGATAACCGACGATTTACATTTAACCGACGGATTGAAAAGATATCAGATAACCGACGAAAATCCACCGACGCTTAAAAAAATCATAGTGTCGTACATGCGACAGGGAAGTGTCAAAAATTCGACAATACGGCCGTCAGATTTTTGGTCGAAATGTAGTAGTGCTACAAGGTTGTAGAAGATGAACCTATCATCCTATTACTATATGTGGATGATCTATTTCTGGTAGGGAATGAGAAACAAACTGTAGAATGCAAGAAGAAGCTCGCTAAAGAATTTTAGATGAAATACCTTGGGTTAATGCATTATTTCCTAGGTCTAGAAGTATGGCAAAATTCAGAAGGAATCTTTCTCAACTAGGGAAAGTATGCAGTAGAGATATTGAAAAGATTCGATATGTTGGAATACAAATCCATGGCCACACCCATGGATTCCAACTTGAATTTGTTAGCTGATGACTCATCAGAGTTAGTGGATGTGACTCAATACAAACATATTATTGGGTCGTTAAATGTATTTAACAAATATCAGACCAGGCATTTGTTTTGCTGTGAACACCTTGAGTCAATATCTAGTTCAACCTAGACCGGTTCACCTAATAGCCGCAAAACATGTGATGAGATATCTGAAAGGGACTATAGACTTTGGTCTATACTATGATGTAAACCATGACTACAAATTGTATATATAGGTGCAGATTGGGCTAGAAGTATCTTAGACATGAAAAGAACATCAGGTAGATGCTTTTGTTCGGGGTCTGCTATGAGTTCATGGTTTAGCAAGAAATAGTCCAATGTTTCTCTTAGCACGGCTGAAGTAGAATACATAGCAGATAGCTCTGCTAAGTTGTGAAGCCATATGGCTTCAGAAGCTGATATCAGGTCTCTTTGAACTAAAGATGGATACTAAAATGATTCTATGTGATAACCAGAGTTGTGATGACAGAGAACCCTATGTTCTGTCGTAACACATAGAAATCTGGTATTTCTACATACAAGATAAGATGCAGATGATGATGTTTCAGTATTTACATACTGTAGATGCAGATGATGGTGATTCAGTATTTCTATACTGAACATAGAGATGATGATGTTTTAGTATTCCCATACTGAAGATATAGATGATGATGATTTCAGTACTCCCATACTGAAGATATAGATGATGTTTCAGTATTTACATACTGTAGATGTAGATGATGGTGATTCTGTATTTCTATACTAAATATAGAGGTGATGATGCTTTCAGTATTTCTATACTGAAGATATAGATGATGATGCTTTTAGTATTCACATACTAGAGATACAGATGGTGATAATTCAGTATTCACATACTAAAGATGTAGATGATGATGGTTTAGATGATGATGTGCTGACGAAGCCTCTGTCTCAAGTAAAGTTCGAACACTTTCGAGACAAGCTTGGTGTTGTTCGAAAAGACCTTCCCTGAAAGGGGGAGTAGTGATGTTGCAGTGGGATTGTATCATCCCTGGGCACTTGCCCTAAAGTGATCCGGTGACCTCGGTCCTCAAGAATGAAGAGGGATTGTATCATCCCGGGACATATGTCCATAATAGATCCGGTGACTTTGGTCCTTGAGAATGTAGTGGGATTGTATCATCCCTGGGAATTTGCTTTAAAGTGATCCGGTGACCTTGGTCCTCGAGATTGAAGAAGGATTGTATCATCCTGGGACATATGTCCAAAAGTGATCCGGTGACTTCGGTCATCGAGATGGTGGTAGGATTGTATTATCCGTGAACTTCAGTTCATAATGGATCCGGTGACTTCGGTCATCAAGATGGTGGTAGGATTGTATCATCCATGAACCTCGGTTCAGAATGGATCTGATGATTTTGATGATCGAGATGGTGGTAGGATTGTATCATCCATGAACCTCAGTTCAGAATGGATTCAGTGACTTTGGTCATCGAGATGGTGGTAGGATTGTATCATCCGTGAACCTCAATTTAGAATGGATCCGGTGACTTCGGTACTCGAGAACGTGGTAGGATTGCATCATCCTTGGACTTAGTCCTAAAATGATAGGGAATGATTATCCCGTAATCAATCCAGTGACTTCGGTTGTCGAGAATGTTATGATGATGATGATGTTTCTAATCGAAAGATCAGAATGTGATGATGATGATGTTTCTGATCGAAAGATCATAATATGATGATGATGATGTTTCTGATCAAAAGATCAGAATGTGATGATGATGATGTTCCTGATCGAAAGATCAGAGTGTGATGATGATGTTCCTGATTGAAAGATCATAGTTTGATGATGAAGATGCTTTTATGATGATGATGTTCCTGATCAAAAGATCAGAGTATGATGATGATGTTGCTATTTGAAAGTTCGAAGTATGATGATGATGTTGTTGATGCTGCTAATCGAGATACCAGAATATGATGATGATGTTGTTGCTGATCGAAAGGTCAAAGTGCTGAAGATGATGTTGCTGATCGAAAGGTCAAAACACTGAATATGTTGTTGCTGATCGAGAGGTCAAAGTGCTGAAGATGTTGCTGATTAAAGCAGTCAAATTTGTTGTTGATCGAAGCGGTCAAAGTGTTGATGATGCTGAAGACTGAAGATTGAAGATGAAGACTACATGATGTTCAAAACGCTTCCAATGATTTATAGATGTGTTACCCTGATGATGTTGATGATGTCCTCTATTTTTCTCCTATTATTGTTGTTGTTGATGTTGTTGTAGAACACCCTTCTCATTAAGGGGGAGTGTTGAAATATTGTAACTTCGAAGAATATTCTATATGTATCTTTTGTGGTCCCCGATGCTCCTACCAGGAGAACCACTTGTATTACTTTGTACCCTGATGCTTCTAATCAGAAGAACTAATAAGAGTCATGAGGTAGTCCCCTCTAATTGTAAAGGTGGGTCATTAGCACCCCAGTGTGGTTACTTGAGCCTACATGTGTAACTCGAGCCCACATGTCGAATCAGTAAATTAAAGTGAACGGATGAATATAAATAGAGGCGTAGCGCTCCTCATTAAACACACACACTCTCACTTGTGTAGCGCACTAGTGGAGAAGAGAGAAGTTGTTGGAGAAGGAGGAGGATTAGGCTTTGATCTCCTTGTTGGTTTTATCTTTTATCTTTTGGGGCATCTATATTGAGGAAGCTTTTGCTGGGTTTTTCCCTTTAGGGTTTTCCCAAGATAAATCTTTGTGTTCTTTTTGTATGGTTGTGCTTGTCTATCTTTCAGTGATCCGGTTTATATACTTTTGTTATGAAATTGAAATGAAATACTAATGATCTAGCTTAGCATATGAAAATTCAACACCTTTTGTTGCATTGACATAGCTAGTTGTGGGTAATTTTTATTAATTGGATATTGACATGATGTCTTAATTTATACTGTGCATGGTTGGCACGATAACCATATGCACGGTTTTTTTATTTCTGATACATAAAACAATTAATCCATGGTGGGGACTTGGCCTTGAGCTCCTCACCATGATTAAATAATGATATTTACATCATGTACAATTTTAATGCAATAGGGGTCAAAATCAGGATATTACAGAGCCTGTGTTACTAGAGGAAGATTAACTAATTCGCTTCCTACTATTTCCTTTTAAATTGGTGTGCTTCCACTATTGATAAGAGCCGACAATTTATTGTTGTTTCGTTGGGAGCCATAATCCTTCTCTGTGTCTTCTAAATCTAAGTCTCCATAATCCATAATCCATATTGATCCGTTTCTATAGGATTCTAGAGGTATGGAAGATGATGCCATAGGGATATCAAGATCTACACCAGGATCTCAGTGCTGCATCAAATTGATTGTAGGTGTCATTGATCTCCATCAAATCATTGAAGGAGAGAATGTTGCACAAATTCCTGTAGAGAAAATCATTGTTTTTTATCCCCTATCAGAATCAAATACACTGAAGGAAGAGCTCACTGGCATTAGATCGCTGATGTGCATAGAGGAAGCTATCGACACTACACATCCCATGAAGAAGAATTGCAGTGGTACCGTTGAGCCCGTGAAGGAGAAGTGCGATGGTGTCCCCCTACCACAAGTTTCTAACTTACAAGGTGCGACACTGAAATTTTGTTGTTTTTTACCGTAAATTGAAGTTGGCTCTCTGAATCATGCGATAGAAGGTAAGATGGAAAATTCACATATGGATGATTCTTATATTAATGAAGCATCCAAATTAAATGGAGATAATTATGTTAATTGGAAATTCAAGTTAATTACTTTATTGGAGGCACTTAATTTGTGGACGATTGTGAAAGGAGATGAGCATAAGCCCCGAGATCCAATGTTCATCTTAAAATGGAATTTGTGGGAATTTCAAGCAAAGGTAACACTTCATATGTATGTAAAGGATAATATTATTTCTCATATCAGAGATTGTAAGATGTTCAAAGGTACATGGAACAAACTCAAAGGTTTGTATGAGACATCAAATTCAAATAGATTTTTTTTAAGACTAAATTCTTATCTATCAAAATGGAAATGAATGAATCTATAACTAAGTATCTTTCTCGCATCAAGGATTTAAGAGATAATTTAGGTGATATTGGCGAAGAAATGTCCATATCTGACTTGGTGACTGTTACATTAATAGGTTTATTGCCAGATTATAAAGTGTTCATCTCATCCCTTGCAACAAGAGAGGTCCCTCCTACATTTGCAAAGCTCGACGAGATTCTTCTACAAGAAGAAGAGAGAATGAAGATCTATGAGCCAGAATCATCGTCTGCAAATCATGAACCGATGGCAAGAGGCAGACACTCACACAGAGGAAATCAATGGAATAGACACAATAACAAGTTTCATACAAGACATAGAGGTATGTCACACACTGACTCTAATGTTAATATAAATTTGAATGCCATTACTATGGCAAATCAGGTCATACTGTTAGAGACTCTTTTAGAAAGAAGAACCATGAGTCCGATGACAAATTTAGAAAGCACAATGGAAATTATGTAAGAAAATACACCCCTAATGTTAATGGACTAAAAAATCCCAGTTTGATTATATTTGAAAATGCTATGTCTTCTTAAATGAATGACGAGAGTGCATGGTTTATAGATTCGACTGCTTCTGCCCATATGTTTTGTAATAGAGAATGGTATGATGAGTATCATGAAAAGTCTGAAGGGACACACATTTATTTGGGTGATAACAGGTCACATGAGGTCCAAGGTTATGGAGTGATAAGTGTAAATCTAACAAATGAACAACTTAAATAGATTCATAATGTGATGGATGTTCCAGGCATAAAAAATAATTTAATATATGTTTCTGCTATCATTGACAATGATATGAAAGTAGAATTTGGTAAATATAAGTGTCATGTCAAATATGTCCAAGATCATTACAGGGTTATAGCGATAGGATCCAGAATTCGAGGCTTATTGACGGAAGTGATCTCCTTCAGCAAGCTCCCACACTCGCTAACTAGCTACATGTTTTCACGACCCAAGAATAGTTGATACAGATGTAATCATGAATAGTTGCAATAGTAGTGATAATTTCTTTTGGTAATGACGATATTTGGCAGTGATATTTCCTCTTGGTGACTTCTTCACCAGCAATAGGAAGTGCAGGCATCAAAACAGACCGACCAGATGATGGGGCAACGATCTGACCTTCCACACTCATGCCCAACACTCATACGATCTTTTGATATGCTTAGCACTTAACAGCTATGATACCAAATTAGATGATCAGAGGAACAAGCAGAGTGCAAAGGCTCACACACAGATATGAGAGGTATACACACCAAACTCAATTGTATTACTGAATGAAAGTTACATATATAGATAAACACCAAAGAAACTAGATCCTAGAAGAAAAGATTAGATCCTATCACTAACAAACTAACAAACCACTAAACCTAAATTTAGAAAACAACAAAAATGCATTTATGCATTTATCTCTTATGTAACACATAATAAATTAAGAATTAAAATAAATCTATTAAACTTCTTAATAATGACTTCTTAAATACCATATTAAACTTCTTATAACCACTATTTAAATACCAAATTAAACAATGAATGATGAAAAATGAAATATGCCTTATAGACATGAATTATGCACTTTGAATGTTATGTCACGGGAGATAGAAAAATCATTGGATGGAGAGAGATCAACCAAGTGATTGCTTGCTTGGGTCAATTTGACGTTGAATAATATTCAACATGTAGTAGAGTAATAAATGTTGCGGCTGCAGCACTGTGGGTTGTTGGTTTGAGATCCAACGACCCGCCCACCCTGTATCATTTATTAATTTGCTGCATGTAAAATATTTTTCTCCCAATTCTACTCTCATGTAATTACTTGACCATTTTCTGGAGCAAAAGTTAGGAAAGGTTATATAAAGTATGTAATAGATTTTAAAGTTAAAACTTATGTAGTAAGCAAACTCTACATTCTTCCAAGGCATTCTAGGTAACGTAGTTGTAGTTGAATGAGATCGAATAAAATTGTGCCTTAAATTGTGAACTTACTTTTTCAAGATCTTCGAAAATTGAACATTGATATGCTGGATCACACCGGAATTGAACATTGATCTGCTAGATAATATACTTCCGGACTCACTGAAACACAGGCCTCGTTGAGACTTGGAACCTCTTGCAAGACTCACTCGTACACAAAATTGAGACTTGGAACGTCTTGGAGTGTAGCTTTGAATTCATTGAATTTGTATATAAGGATAGCCATGGCTAATGACCATGCAATTTTAGTTGTTTCTCGTATAAAATGAATAAAAATTGAAATGATTTGGTGATGGAAAATCAGTAAAATTACCATTTACCATTTTGGTGTGTGAATTTCTTATTTTGATTATATAAAGGAATTTAGCTATCTCCATTATCTTTAAAAGAGTCCAGGATCTGCAATTACAGCAAACTGAAACTACTTCTACATGATTTTAACCCAAAAAAAATAAAATACTACAAAATCTATAAATAGTTTGAATGTTCAACCATCCATGCCAGTAGTTGACATGATGAACGGTTGATGCTGACATGATGAGTAGTTGACGCTTCATGTGAACCATCTATTTAAAAATAAATAAATAAAGAACCGTCTATCTCCCGTTTGAATGTGTACTGCGTTTTGAGTAGTACCTATAGACCTTCTGTACTACTCCAAAAGTACACACTACAATCTACTAAGCAGTAAAAGCCTTTCTGTTTATGCCCATTCATTTCAAGCTGCTCACTGGATAATCTGCCTGCCAATGGAGACAGTGGCCAGAAAAGAAAGCGGTTAAGTTTACACAATAATCTATTTGTCGATTGCCACTTTACTATATTTTGAGTGTTTTCAATCAGAGATTTTGGTTATGTAGCAAAGGCAGCCACTATGACTGAGCAGGGACTGCAGGCTAAGATAGCTACATCTGTTGTGATGTTCCTGGACACGCTTCCTAAGATCCCAATTCAGAGCTCGCACGCGGCCTACGAAGAGATTTCTAGAGAATTCAAGAAAATAAAAGCCTCCCATGTTCATTGGGGAAGCAGAGAAAGGAGAGGAAGCAAAAGATTGGCTATCAAGAATGAATAAATACTTCCAAATATTTAACTATTCTGACATATTAAAGGCAAAAATGGCTATTTACAATTTGACCAGAAAAGCTGACATATGGTGGAAAGATATAAAGACGGTCAAAAATACGAAAGAGAAGTACTTAACCTAGAGAGTTTTTAAGAGGTACTTCAAGAGAAAATTTATGTCTAAACAATATTGTGAGGAAAGAACCAAGGAGTTCTATGATTTAAAACTGGGTTCCATGTCCATGGAATAATTGAGCAACAAGTTCTTAAGTCTACTAAGATACATACCATACATAATAAATGAAAAGCCAAAAATCCAACGGTTTTTAAGTGGTTTACCTGCTAGTGTCAAAGATAGGATTGAGTTTGACAATCTGAAAACCTTAGAAGAAGCTATGAGAAAGGATGAATTCTGTTATGAACAGAGCAAGAAAAGGGAAAGTCTACCTAATTGGAAGACTGAAAAGGCAAGTCATTTTGATCAGAAGAGAAGAGGATTCAAGTCAAACAATAATTTTGTGAGTAAGTCTCAAAACTTCTCCAAAAACAACTATCAGAAAACTGATTTTAAGAGCAAAGTACCCCATAATATTGCAACATAAAAGGGTAGGGATTTATCTAACAATTTTGTTAGAAATACTGAACAAAGGGAACCTGTCAAATTTTGGGAATGCCAAGGACCACACTATTCCAAATACTGTCCGAACCAGAAAGGAAGCATCAGCAACATACACACTATTTAAGAAGAAGAAACCATTAGATATGTGGCCAACGAGATGCATAGGATAAATGCAGCTCTGGAGAACTGACATGCGGATCACCAGACTTCCATGGTGAAAGGGCAAGGTATGATCCAAAATTTCTCTGTTTCCATCTTAATTGATCCAGGTGCTAGTTTAAGTTATATATCTCCTGGCATAGTGGAAAAGTGTAAATTGTCCTTGAAAAAGTTTGAAAGATCTTGGTTGGTCCAGCTAGACACAAGAACTAAAAGAAAGGTAGTAAACTATGTTGAAAGTTGTAATTTGATGATGAATCAGTTTGAAACTTAGTTCAAACGAAATATGTTACATTTAGGATCTTACGATGTGCTAATAGGAATGGATTGGCTTGATAAACACCAAGTGGTTTTAAACTATTTTCAGAAAATTTTTACTTGTTTGAATAATGAAGAAAAAATAATTATTGTCACAGGAATACCTAGGAAGATAGTTGTTAGAAAATTTACAACCTTACAGATGAAAAAGGTTGTAAGGAAAGGCTGTAAAGCCTTTGCTGTACAAATTATAAATAATGAACAAATCGATGAAAAGATAAACCAAGATTTGGGGATATTCCAATCCTGCAAGACTTTGCGGATGTATTCCCAGAAGAAATTCTAGGATTACCTCCTAAACGAGATCTGGAATTTACAATTGAATTAGTACCTGGAGCAGTACCTAATTCGAAAGCTCCCTATCGGATGAATATCTTGGAGCTAAATGAATTAAAATTACAATTACAAGAGTTGATAGACAAACATTATGTAAGACCAAGTGTATCCCCTTGGGGAGCACCAGTTATTTTTGTTAAAAATAAAGGCGGTATTCTACATCTATGTATAGACTACCGTCAACTTAATAAAATGGCGATTAAAAATAGATATCCCCTGCCCCCCATTGGCGATCTGTTCGATCATATACGCGGAGCAACGATATTCTCAAAGATTGAATTAAGGTCCGAGTATCACCGAGTTAGAATTAAAGATGAAGACATCTTTAAACTACTTTTCAGACAAGATATAGGCACTATGAATTTATGGTTATGCCCTTTGGGCTAACAAATGCACTAGCAACCTTCATGTTCTTAATGAACAAAAGTTAGGAAAGTTATTTTCTTGTATTAACTCAAACAAAAGTTAGGAAAGGTTATAAGGTATCCAATAGACTTTAAAGTTAACTAAACTTATGTAGTAAGCAGACTTTACATTCTTCCAAGACATTCTACGCAACATAGTTGTAGTTAAATGTGATCAAATAAAATTGTGCTATTACATTTAACTATTTAATTTAAAACTTATATTTAAACTAGCAACAACTATATTACTAAGATTAATATGTTTGGAATGCATCGAGAGGTATATATTTGACATATTGATAATGTTATCTTCAAGGGGGATTGGATACCTGTGTAGAGTTTTAGTTCTCGACGCGTTTCGGACTGCATAGTTGAGTCCATCTTCAGGAGAAAGCATATCTCAAATAAAAGCTGCACGAATTTTTAATATTTATATTGCTTTGTTATGATCTTCCGTTTAATTTTTGAGAGCCGACTTTAATTCATAAGTGTCAATGTACATATAAATTTTAAATTTTTTAAAAATTATTAATTTTAAACTTTTTTACTTTTAATTTTTAAAGAAATTTTTAGGAAGTTTTTAGAATTTTTAATTTTTATTTTTATTTTTAATTTTTAATTTTTAATTTTCATTTCTATTTTTAATTTTTAATTTCTATGTTTTTTAGGGAGTGAATGATCGGTTTCCAAGAGTTGCAAAGGGTAAGGCCATCATCCCTATTGAAGTTTCTTGGGTGTTTCTCAATCTCAATTGCTTCCCGTATGCGTCTCTTGTTGTAATTCTCCTCAATTGCTAAGACTCTTGCTTCTTAACTTCCACTATCTAATACTTAAGCTAATATAACAACCACTTAATTTATGGTTGTTAAGCTCATAGTTGAAGTTAGGCTCATAGTTGTATCATCATTCGAATTAAGGTAATAGTTGTATTTAATAGTTAATTTAAAAGTTTATATTTAAAGCTTATAGTAAGCCTTATGCACATTAACTAGACTCCCAACTTCCAGATGGAGTTCAACTATCACATAAGCTGCACATTACATGGTTTAAGTGCAATCAAGGTCAACTTCCCATGCTAAGAGACGAAGTTCATCTAAATTTAATTTAACACTTGTATCACTATTGGAATAATCTAATAGTTATCCAATATAACTGCGATTAGAGTTGAAGTTAAGGTAATAGTTGTAAAATCATTGGAGTTAATTTAATATTTATCCAATATAAATGTGATTAGAGTTTAGGTTAAACTAATAATTGTAAAATCATTAGATTTTTAAGCTAATAGTTGTATCTGAAGTTAAGCTAATAGTTGTATCATCAATGTATTTAAGTTAATAATTATATTTGCAATTGCAATTCAAGTAAAAATCATGATTGGAATTGAAGTTAAGCTAATAGTTGTATCATTAATGTATTTAAGCTAATAATTGAATAGTTGTATCTAATAATCGAATAGTTAAAGCTCGAGTTTGATTTTTCCAACTATCATGAATTGTACTTATCAGATGTTAACTAAGCTATTTTTTATTTTTTTGAAATTGTTAATTACATGAGTTCCACTAACCTCTTTTAAAATGAATCAAAAACCTAATTATATCTATATGGAAAACCTAAACATATAATACGAATTGTATATTATCTAGATTCCCAAGTACGCGATACACTACTTTAGTTTATTAGGAGTTTGGAGGAGTTCATTAGGAGTTTACATGAGTGCATATTAGCTAGACTCCTAAATGCCAAATGCAATTGAACTAAGCCTTAAGTGATTAGAGTTGACGTTAAGCTAGAATAGTTCTAGAATCATTGGAGTTAAGCTAATAGTTATTGAATATAAGTGTGATTAGAGTTGAAGTTAAGATAATAGTTCTAGAATCATTGGAGTTAAGCTAATAGTTGTATCTAATAATAGATGGAGTTAAGGAGGTAGTTGTATCTAATAATCGAATAATTAAAAATTAATTTTAATTTTTACAACTATCACTAAGTGTACTTATCACATGTTAATTAAATGCTATTTTTTATTTTTTTGAAATTATTAATTATTAATTTTGGAGGATTCCCATAGAATCAATCTGGACAGTACACTTGTCTCATTTTCGTTTAATCTTGGAAGGAGCTCATAGAATCAATATGGACAGTACACTTGTCTCATTCTCGTCCTTAGATGAAAAACCATAGATAGTAGTCCACCCCAATAATAAAAAAACATAATGATAAAAAATATAGGGACATTAGGAGTTTATTACGAGTTTGGAGGATTTTATTAGGAGTTTGAATGATTTTATTAGGAGTTTCAATCTTACATGAGTGCACATTATCTAGACTCCTAGATGTCAAATGCACTTGGACTAAGCCTTAAGTGATTAGAGTTGAAGTTAAGCTAATAGTTGTAAAAGCATTGGAATCTAAGCTAATAATTGTACATAATAGTTAAGCTAATAGTTATCCAATATAGGTCTCATTAGAGTTGAAGTTAAGTGAATAGTTCTAGAATCATTGGAGTCAAGCTAATAGTTGTATCTAATTTAGTTATCCAATATAGCTCTCATTAGAATTGAATTTAAGCTAATAGTTGTATCTAATAACCTAATAGTTAAAGATTATTTTTAATTTTTAGAACGATCAATAATTGCACTTATCAAATGTTAATTAAGATATTTTTTTATTTTTTGAAATTATTAATTATTATTTTTGGATGATGCCCATAGAATCAATCTTGACAATACACGTGTCTCATTCTCGTTTAATCTTTAATCTTGGACGACGCTCATAGAATCAATCTCCATAGTACACTTGTTTCATTCTCCTCCGAAGATGAAAAAAACATAGAGAGTAGTCCACCCCAAAATTCTAACCAATATAAGCCTATAACCAATATAATCCTATGGACGTAAATTAATTAGAAATAAATACAACATCTTCGCAAACAACTGGAACATCTTGGCAGTGTAGCTTTGAATTTATATATGGTGATACAAAAAAATCTATAAACAATGTATACTGCTTATAAACTTTGTATATTACTCCAAACGTACGTGTACTGCGTTTTAAAGTATGTTTGGAGTCGTACAAAATCTCTATAAACAATGTGTACTGCCTATGGAATTTGTGTACTACTCGAAACGTAATACATTCTACTATGCAGTACACTGTACAAGCCTTTTCGTTTATGCCCATTCATTTCAAGCTGCTCACTAGATAATCTGCTTGCCAATGGAGATAGTAGCCAGAAAAGAAAGCGGTTAACTTTACACAATTATCTATTTGCCGATTTCCACTTTACTATCTTTTTATTCTTTCCAATCAGATATTTTCTGAGCAGGGACTGTAGAAGATAGCTACGTCTGTTGACATGTTCCTAGACGCGCTTCCTAAGATCCCAATTCAGAACTTGCACGCCTTGCAGGCCGAACATTTACCCTTAGTGTTGGCTTCTCCGGAAGCTCGCCCACGAACATCTCCTGCAACAAAATTATTACTGCTCAGACATATTGTTATCTCTTGCAATTCTTGCACAGTCATATTGTTAGCTCTGCCAAACTTTGGGAAACATAACCAACACACCCAGGAAAACACATTATTCAGTTCAGTGTTGGCGGTAATCAAAATTGCGCGCAAAGTATATATCTATCTATGAACTCATTCAATGTTGGGCGGCTAAGGCAACTCTATATAACTAGAACTGAACTCTATATGAACATTGAATGTTGCTCAGGAGCTTTGTGAGAAAACAATTGCTTTTGCAAGAAAATCTCAACGCCAACCACAACTTACCTTAATCAAGAACAATGAGATAAAGATTCCCTCTGCACTTTCATTGCTTTCTTAGGCTCACAATGGATGGGTAATCTTTCTTAGGAATCACGTTGCAATGGACTATTTTTAATGGATTTAACTGGAACAATTGACTATCGGTTGAACTCATTCAATGAAATCTGGAGCCATAGTGCATGAACCGGTTGCTGCTATGAAGAAGAGTGATGCAGACATAACTGCAAGTCTTGTAGGTGGTTTCTTCCTCCTTTCATTGCTATCTCTCTACATCCTGACCGCATGCAAATGGATTGACTCCTGGACAAAACCCAACTAACAAAATTGGGCGAGAGTCGAGGCCCTTCTATTATTTCTGCTGTCATCTATTTTATGTGCAGGCATGTCAATTGTGTCAGTACCAGGAATAAGCTAGTCAATAAACTAGTTGTTATTGAATTTGGGCTTTGAGCAAGTTCCATTTACAAGGTTGTTTGAACAAGTCTCAACTTAGTTTAGATTTTATTTTGATTTTTGTATACATATTTTATTTATTTGAAGGAAACTAAATACATGTTACATTCTCTAACAAATCAAACCAAGCAGTTCACATGGTGATGTGAGCCAAAACGAAAGTAGAATATCCATTTATGCAGTGAACCATCTGCCTGAACATAAGCGGTGAGCGTGAAGACAAAGACAAGGTGGTGAGAAAAATAAAGTGAACTTCTTATGAAAATCCAAACAATCTTACAGCTTCAACGCACGGGGACTTCACTTAGTGAACATCTCACATAGCATGTGGGATCATGGGATATTAAAGAATACTCTTAATTTCCAAAGATATTGACCTAAACTCTTCTTGTTAAAACCTCTTCCCAATACTTAAAACCTCCTCCCCGACCCTTTTTATACCTCAATCCTTATAAACCACCCTACCCACTCCCACCTTAAACCCCTTATCCCCCAATACCTGCAAT
Source organism: Pseudotsuga menziesii (assembly GCA_001517045.1). NCBI lineage: Eukaryota > Viridiplantae > Streptophyta > Pinopsida > Pinales > Pinaceae > Pseudotsuga > Pseudotsuga menziesii. Next base: position 149 of record LPNX010752101.1, on the reverse strand, counting down.
ATATTGGTTGAATTTTTAATAATTTTAAAACCCACAATATGAACTAACCTGAAGCCGTGCTTCAAACACCTAATATATATTCCAAGCAGAGTAAACAAACGATCTACAACTTACAGCTTCAACTCCTGATATATATTCCCAACACAATA
>LPNX010752068.1:1054-46609 GCA_001517045.1 Pseudotsuga menziesii | reverse complement strand
AGCCAATGCCTCCCAAATCTGTGAGTACCTTGCCTTAAATATTTTAACCTCTAAAACGAATTGTTTATCTTCAGTGTACTCGTTATTGGGTTTGTGAAATTTGTATTTGGGTCAGTTTCATTAAATTTTATAAATCGCTTGGGATTGGGTTTCACCATTCATAGATTTTTCTTGGCAACATCGAAATCATTTGAATAATATCTTATCCATAGACCCAAATTTCTAATGATTTGAAACATCTTAATTATTTTGGATTGAAATATATGAGATTAATATCCTTCGTTAAACTATCAACTTTCTCAAAGAAAAATCATTAATAGGGTTTAAGGACAAATTTCATTGTGTCGTTGACGCCATTTTTGTTTCAAGTATTAAATATTTCACTGTTTTGATCTAGATTTAGACTATATTTTCCCATTGAAAGGCACTGATCCTTTACAAAATTATTTTCCCATTAGGATATAAAGTCTTCTTTGCATTAAATGTTACTGTCTTGCTAGTGGTTACCTTATCATTTATAGAAATACTTGTGCATCTAGGGTGTTTTTAAATAATCAAATCGTTTTCCCTAGTATCCCTTGTTGGAGTTTATGCAACTTCACAATCTATTCTTATTGTACCTGTATTGTCCTCCTTCATGATTTGAACTTGTTGTAATCATTCATACAAAACCTAGAAAGAACAATGTAAACCTTGGGGTGAAAAGCCAAAAATAAAAGAAATAACAATAATAATAAAATATAAAATTATATTGCTCCCCCAAGAGAATTCGGCCCCAGTTAAATTCTTAATGGGAAAATAGTAGAAATAGGAGGATAGCCTCCTCATTATTACACACAGAATATACACAACAACTACATAGCAGCTTAGTAAAGTTTGCAATTTTCTAGAAGAGAGAGAGAAGCTCACATATGTTGTAGAAGAAGATTGTTTTTAGGGTTTCTATATTTGGAAATATTTTAATATTTTTCTCTTTCTTCTTCATTATACTATGATCTCATAATTATGATCTCTAGATGAAGGTTGTTGGCTTTTCTCCCATTTTGGTTTCCCATGTGAAAAATACTTGTGCTATTATTTTTTGCTTTCTTTATCTTCTAGATATCCTATTGATGAATTAAATTAAGATATACTTATATAATGTTAAAAAAATATAACATGGTTTTAGAGCGATAGTAGAAGAAGCCATTGTGAAAACCTTGTCAAAAACCTATCGGAGCTAGGGTTTCATCTTTTGAGGCCTTCACTCAACTTTTTGGCAAAAAAGGAGCCTTGGGAATTGTGCTCTAAGAAGGGCACATCTTTTGGTGAAGCCAGAATTCAATTTTGAGAATTTTTTACCTTATTCTATGGCAGCAACAGAAATTAGGGTTTCCAAATTCGACCTACTTTCTCCATATTTTTGGATCGAACCTGCTTCTACTCAACTCGCCTCTCTAGGGTGCATCTATCCGTGGAGTTAGTTTTCCAAAACTATAACTTTCATTTTTGACCTAGCCTCTGCTAGGGTCTCAAATACAGATTTGTAGTCAATATGATCAGCATGAAGGTTGAAGATTGTTTGGAAGGAGCTTCCAATTTCATCTCGTGGAAGTCTAGGTTTTTTCTTCTGCTAGAATAAAATGACCTGTTACAGTTTGTAAAGGAAAAGTTCACAAAACCAGAATCCGAAGAAGCAAACCTCGCTAGAGAAAGAATGATGCCAAAGAAAGGACGATTTTAGTGGACTCAGTTAGAGATAACTTGGTTCCTTGGATCTCAGAAAATACGATGGAGAGGAGGATGTTCAAAACCCTAAAGAGGTTATTTGAACACAGTATCATCAATGTGACTCTCACATTGAGGAATCAACTATCAAATATGAAGATGATGAATTTCAAAACTATTGCCTCATATTTCATGAGGATCACTGAGCTCCAGGAGAAGATAAATTCCAGTGAAGACAATATTAAAGAAAAGGATCTTGTTATGAACACCTTAAATGGTCTCGCACGATCCCGGGAGTCTTTCATCCAAACTATAAGTGGTCAAACCAAGTTTCCCAAATTTGATAAGCTATGGGTAGAATGTACTTGGGAAGAAACAAGAATCCTAACATGCCAAAGACTTCATGGCACTCAACCTAAGGATAATCAAGTGTTCATATCTCATGCCAAGAAAGGAAAGGGAAGGGGAAGGAATTCCTTCAATAAAAAGCACCAACATAAGAGATCAAGTCCTCCCCTAGATTAGAACAAACAACATAAGAATTATTTATCTCAAATACAGTGCTATAGGTGCAATAAATATGGTCATTATGCCACTAGTTGTCGAAGCTCAATCAAAAGGAAGCATGAAGCTTCAACTGCAGATGTCCAAGAAGACCCTCCTCACAAGGAGCCAAGGAAGGAGATCATTTAGAGTTATTCTAAATGATATGAAGATCCACGCTATGATCATCATCAATAAAGCATATGAATATCAGTGGACTCTGACAGTGGGAGATGACCCAAAAAACTACAAAAGATAAGTATTTGATTTTACATGCTCTAGTAGATTAGATATGGTTGTTTTTTAATATGTTTTACTCAGATCTACATTTCTAAATTCAGGTGTTTAAATGGCCTGTTATGCTGCACAACTCATCTAGGATGATGAATCCTTTATAACATATTGGAGTAGTACACACTCTTAATGGTATGTTATAATGGAGACCATAAGCATCTGGATAATGGGCTTACGTTTGTTGCGTTGAAGCATTGACTAGAAAGTTGCCTACATTATTTCATTAATACATTTATTATGAAATATTGCTAACCATCTGATGGGATTTTACTTGTAGGGAATTACATGATCTACAAAAAAATGTGATCTCATTGATATACGGATGGAACAAAAGCATAAATACTCTAGAAACATGTACTATGACTCTCAGACCCAGAATAATCTCATGCAAAGATTTGGTGATCAAAAGCATAAAGATTCTAGGAATGTCGTTATATCTTCTTATTCAACAAGATTTACTCAACCCTCTTCTGAGAGATAGAGGGATTTGTCCCTCAAAGACAAGAATTCTAATCTATTACATATCATAGAAACCCGACGACACTGATCTCGTGACTCGAACAAGACAATTGATGGATCCTTGATGAACCTAATCATCACCAGGATGGATAATTAATTTCCAGTATACATTGATGTGCCCAAGTTAGAACCTTCAGGCAAGAAGGAAAAATTCATGGAATATTGCAAGTCTTCAAATGATTACCAAATATACATCCCATGATTGATTCAAATCAAAGTCATACAGGATGCAACCTTTGAAGAAGAAATGGCTATCTGAAAAGGAAGAGGATCATATATGGAGATTGATGACGATGAAGAGATGAGATCATATCCCCCTCCAAACATTAAAAGGGAGTCTAAACAAATGAATAAACTGATCAATCGCATTGATCCAGTTGATCTAGATGATGCTCCCATAGATATGGCAGTAAGTCGAGAAAAAAACTAGATGGGAATGACATCTTTTGCAGAAACTTTGCATGGAGAGTATGGGAGCATCGAATAATACAAGGACATATTGTTGCCAGAGGGTTATCTCAGAAAGAGGGAGTTAGTTATGATGATACATTTTCTCCTATGGCTTGACACACTTCCATCAGATCGATTATTGCTATTACTTCAGCTATGGGATGGAAGTTGTATCATATGGATGCCAAGACAACCTTTCTTAATGCCATTGTTGATGCATTACTTCTTGGGATTGGAAGTATGATAAAGGAAGAAGAATATTTATGTAGGTTAATGAAAATACACCATGAATATGCTGAAGAGATTTGGAATGTTTGACTGCAAGTCCATAGATACTCCAATGGATGCAAATTTGAAGAAGTTGAGAGATTCTACTTCAGATTCAAATTTGATCGATCCCACTATGTATCTCCATTTGATTCAGTGCTTGATGTATCCGATGAACACCAGAAAAAAAATATTTGTTTTGCTATGAATTCCATCAGTTAGTTCATGTGCTAACCGAGGCATATTCACTAGACTACTGCAAAACATGTGCTCAGATACTTACATGGAGCTATTGGATATAATCTATGATATGATTCAGATTGTGACTTGATATTGCAAGGGTTTATAGACTCATATTGGTCCATATCAACTATATATAGGAAGTGCACTTCAGGATGTTGTTTCAGTTTGATTTCTACAGTAATTTCCTGGTAGAATAGGAAGCATAACTCAGTCACTCTCAGTATTGAAGAGGCCGAGTATATGTCTGGAATTTCAGCAGCCCGAGAAGGAGTTTGGCTTCATAAACTTCTTGCATGATGGTTTGGCATGATTCTAGAGCCAACTATGGTTCACCATGATAACCATAGTTGTGTGCATATGTCAGTGAATCATGTATTTCACAACAATTCAAAGCACATAGAGATTTAGTATCACTTCATGGTGCAGAAAGGTGTGGTCGAGCTCCAGTATATTCTAACATATGCCCAAACTATAGATGTTCACACCAAGCATCTTCCCAGGATGAAGCATGAATACTTTCACCAAATACTTAGAGTAGAAGAGAATGTATCCCTCGTTGAGAGGGAGAGATGACTGAGAGACATTTACCATACTTTTTCTTAGGTACCTCTGCTTGTTTAGGTTCTCAGCTAGATATGGTATAAATCCCATCGACAGATGAGACATACAGGTAGTAGATAGTCAGGTTCACACAGGTGCCTCTACTCATCCAAGTGCTCATCCAGGTATGGGAGAAATCCCATCGAAATATGAGTTGAACAGGTAGTATATGGTCGTTTTATTGTATAGACACCTCTACTCATTCAGGTTCTCATCTAGATATGGGAGTAACCCATCAACAAATGAGACAAATAGGAAGTAGATGGTCGTGCACATTTTCTCATTCGAGTTATCATCTAGGTATGTGAGTAACCCATTGGCAGATGAGACAAACATGAAGTATATGGTCATGCACATTTACTCATTTAGATTCTCATCCAGGTATGAGAGTACCCCATTGGTAGATGAGACGAATGGGTAGTAGATGGTTGTGCACATGTGCTCATCTGGGATCTCTATCCAAGAATGGAAGGATTACATCGGTAGTAGAGACATATACGTAGCAGGATATTTTATCTCAGACATCCGCATAGAACAAATTCATAAAGACAATACTTAGTACGTTTAGAGATGATAGAGACAGTATAGATGTATAGATGAAACCCAGATGATCGTGATGTTGATGAATATCGAAGAATACCTTCCTTATTGAGAGGGAGTGTTGGAGTTTGTGAAACCCCAGAATCTATTCTTATTGTACTTGTATTGTCCTCCTTTGGGATTTGAACGTGTTGTAATCACTCATACAAACCATAGAAAGAACAATGTAAACCTTGGGGTGAAAAGCTCATAGTAAAATAAATTAAAATAAAATTGTAAAATATAAAATTATATTGCTCCCCCAAGTGAAGTCATCCCCACTTAAATTCTTAATGGGAAAATAGTAAAAATAGGAGGCAACCCTCCTCATTATTCCATATAGTAGCTACACATCCACTACACAGTGGCTACACATCATCTACACAACATCTACACAAGAGCTCAAAGAAGTTCGCAGTTTTATGGGGGAGAGAGAAGCTCGCATATACTACAAAAAAAGCTTGCTTTTATGGTTTCTATCTTTGGAAATATTTTCATATTTTTCACTTTCTTCTTCGTTGTACTCTGATATCATAATTATTATCTCTAGATGAATATTGTTGGGTTTTCTCACATTTTGGTTTCCCAGGTGAAAAATAATTGTGTTATTGTTTTGTGCTTTTTATATCTTCTAGTGATCCTATTGATGAGTGCAACTAAAATATATTGCCATAATCTTAAGAATATATAACATCCCTTATCCTAGGTCCTGAACCTTGACTTGACAACCTTTCTTGATCTAGGGTTTGTTTCTAGGCCTAGGCCATTATCAGTAGGAGGTTCAAACAACATGACATCACATCAAATACACCAATAACTCATGCTAAAACCATATAAATAATGGGTGCATATGCTTGGAACTCCTCCATAACAAAACATCAATCCTACCAAGGTTCAAGCATATGCAAAATACATCCATAAGTTAAGGCCCTTAAACTATATATAATGTATCACACCAACAATATCTATGCATTCCTTAACCTTGATCATGTCATACCAATCAAAATGATAATAGAAGAACCATGTAAAGTGTTAGCTCCTCGAGAACAAATGGTATTCCAAATACACCCAAACACTACAATACACTATATTTGAAAATACTACTAAGATCAAGGGAAAAACACAAGTATATGCAACCAACTTCTTTCATTTGGGTCTTTCAAATGGATATCTCCATCTTTTAACGTGGAATGGAGATGTATGAATAGTTATATAAATAAAATTATTGTATATACTAAATAAGATTGCATGCAAGTAGTGATTATCATTATTATGGTTAATATAAGTTTAAATGATTGTTTACCTCATCAAATATTAATGATAAACACTAAATCATTCGGTTCAGGTCTCTCGGTATAGAGAAACAATATTTGTGTGAGTGATGAATTCTAGTGTATGTCACAATATTTTCTTACGGTGTACAGTATTTGTGGCTATGTGATATTATATGCATTTTTTACCATAATGCAAAGAAAATGAATATTGTTCATTGTGAGAACATATTACCACTTACATTAATTGTACATGCAACCAATTCTAGTCAAGTAGCTAATGTTGCAAATCCAAGGTATTCCAAACATGTTTCAACATTAATACATGAACAATTGCATGTTGTAACCCATGGTAAGGCATAAAAAAATTAATCTCAATGTAATAAGGGATTATTGATGCTTCATGCATATAAGAAAGCATTAATACTTCATGCATACATGGGAGCATCAATATTGTGCATATGTTATAAGAATTGTTTCTTTGTGTATATCAAAGAGCATTGTTTCTACAACAAAGGGGACCATAGAACTAGTGAAATTGCATGCATTGAACCCATTTTGCACCTAAGTTAACATATCACACATATTCTTCATTTTATCATGAAACATATGATGGAAACCACAGAGTGAAGCTCATATATTAAAGCTCAATATAAAATATATCATATATTGTATCTATTTTTTATATTTGATGCATCTTATAACATTATATTAGAGCCAAGTTAAAAAATCTTGCATCTAGTGATTCAATCTTTGAGATTATTGAATAATGAAGGCAATGCAAGATAATTTTAAACATAATGTTAATCTCTTTCAAATTTAACACTCCCAAAGGTCCTTGTGTTAAAATTTACATATGTAGTAACACTAAATAGCAACAATAAACAAATAGGATAATTAACAAGTAGGCAAAAACTCATCAAACAATATCAGTAAAAGAGGAAACCAGCAGTACTAGTTCAGGTCTTCTTTATACTTAGATATTTTTCCAGATCAGACCTTGCCTTTTGAAGGACAAGTCACTAAGAAATAGTGGACATACCTTAGATAGAAAAAATAGGTTTTATTAGGGTAAGGTTATACTAATACAACCTGCATGCATAGTTGTAGTAGTTTCAAGCATTAGAGAATATTCTAAATAGGTTCAGTAGCTCATAGGCTACTATAGTAGGCTAAACAGAGTCAATTTAGTATTAGCAGGCTCAACAAATATTAAAAACCATTCCCAGCAGCCCATATTAAGTCATGGTCCAACTTTAGCATCCTAAGTCATAACAAAAATGTCATAACCCAATGCTAATGTTCATGGCCCATCCTAATGCATGCTAAAAACAGTCACGACCTAGTCTTCAGCATGCTCAAAATAGTCACAACCCAGTATAAATAGTGACAACCTAGCTTAGGTATCTTACAACAACCATAGCACAACTCTGGTAGATTTACAATAGCTATAAAATAGGCCTAGCATGATTTTAAGGGTCACAACCCAACACTGGAAATTAGAGTATTGATCTCATCCAAGTAAAACACCCTTATGGAATCCCTAGCACCAGTAACAAGAGTCATGACATAGATCTAGCAGTCAAAAAGGATCAAGACACGGATCTAGAATCCCACAAGGATCAAGACACATATCTAAAAGCCAGTAACCTGTCACAGGTCAATCCAAACACCCAATTATAGCAAGTAACGTATCGTTCCAAGCAGACTTAAACAAGTCATGGATAAGCTAAGAATCCCTAAAACATGTCAAGATTAATTCATTTTGATCAAGTTCCAACTGGCCACCATCAAATAGGTCTAGGAAGCCTTTAATTTGTCCCATGTTCCCATTAGAGGTTTATTTATGCTTACAAAGTGCTATGTGTGCATCTATCTCGAGCCGAGGGCCTACTCATCCATGTGTACGTTTACTATTATATGTTTCATAGCATCTATGCATTTGCACTAGGTTTTGAAGTGGTCTTCCATATTGCAAAGTTGGGAGTCTAGATTGTCCATATTTTTAACTCTGTCAATTTGGGGATGGAAACTTGAAGGACCAATGGAAAATTGGGATTCCTATAGGTGTATTTGGTTTTTGAAGAGGCACATGGTGTTGCAAAGTATAATGTTGTGGTAGCAAGAAACAAGAACATAGTGAACATATTTTGAATCATGTTGGCATGTGATTCAACATGTTACTACCACTATCCATCAAGTTACTCTAACAAGGATTGGTTGTAATGAAGTTTTTTCTCTTACCTTTACTTTATCTAGCGTTGAGTGAGGGTAGATTCTTGAGGTCCATTGAAATGTCTAGAAGAATGTCAAGGAGAAATGGAATACGAAAAGACAATTTGTGCCTATTTGAGATCAAAAGTCCCAAAATTTCATAAAACAAATGTGCAAAAAACCAAATAAGATAATATAATTTATTGTTGTCCAACAAATAACAACAAAGGTATGTCAATGGGACTAAAAGAGTACAAGCAATATAGGTATAGTGCGAGAGTGCAAAAGAAATTCATAGCATGATCTTGAAAGAAGGAAGACATAAAGAACTAAGTTATTATACCAGACACATCCATATAAGCCATTGTGTCTCGTGTCATCATATCGGACATGAACACATCTTGACACGGTGTTGGGCACTTTTTTTTGGACATGTCTTGTTTTAGGACACATCTAAAACACGTGTTTGACACCGAATCAGGATGTGTCCTAAAAACAGGACACAGTGTCCTAAAATTAGGACATTGTGTCCCTTAAACATGACACTTCTAACAAACAAAAAAATTGTAATATGAAAATTTTATCCTCATTCATTCACATTTTTTAGTGAGGCTTGAGCTCTAAGAGGGTTAGTTTTGTAGGTGAAGAGCATTAGAAGGTTTTCCATCTTGATCTACTTAATTTTGTATTTTCCAGCGGCATTCTGACATTCATGTAATACATTTTGATTTTGATGACTTAATGAGTTTTTTTTTAGTCTATGAGAACCCACTGCACCAATGGAATTATAGCACCCCATGTTTGTCATCCTTCTCCCTCTACAATTTGTGATGTATTTTTATTATTTATCCATATACATTTACATATTACATTGTTTGGCTCTTATTTGCGATGTATTTTTATTATTTTTCCATGTACATTTACATATCACATTTTTGGCTCTTAGCCTCTCAAATCAAGTCAGGGAGCACACAAACAAGTATTATGTGGGGGCATATTCCACAAACAACATCACAAGGGAATTCAGTTCACATAGGGGATGTTACCCCTTATTTCTATTCCTACCCATGACATTCAATCTAAGTGGCATCATCATTGTAAGTGGCATAATCTAAAATATAAAGCATGTAGATAGATGCAATTCTTCATTCTTCCATATATTTAAAGCTTGTATATAATATTTAAATATAATATAAAATATAATTGATGGAAGATATTCTTAATTCTTCCATCTCACTATACCCCTTTTTGTATTTACCCTTACTATTATTCTATTTGGCATTTTCAAGTGGAATTCCAACATCTATGTAATATATTTTGATTTTGATGACTTAATGATAAATANTATATATATAACGTGTGTCATGATTCTAGGGGTCACTATGTCCATGTCTAACACTCGAATCCCCATGTCCTTCATGTCCTATGTCCTTATGTCAAGTAAATTAGGAACTAAGTGTCTAGATAAAAGTTAAATGGTTGACCAAGAGAAGATATATGGTTTAGTGAAAGTGTAAGAAAGATGCTAGAAACTAGTGAGTGTCAATGATGAAAAAGGCAATGTCAAGAAATGGTGTAGTTAGAGCTTGTTGTCGAGGATAGGTAAGGAGGCCTCAATACATGATCCTCATCACAGTCATAAATAATTATGAAAGGGTCAATCCATTAGTTAATGATATCCTTGTTCGCATTGGAAATCCTAGCCATGATTGGATGGTGGGGTCGATATATGCTCCTTGTCATAGTTAGCAATAATTGTGAAAAGGATAATGCACTAGCATATGATATCCTCCTTGTAGTGGTGAGGCATAACTAAAAGGGAATGCCTACAAGATCCTAGGGGGATCAAAAGAGTAAGGAATCCCAATTATATTACCATCCAAGGTTGTGGGAAATAAAATCCATATGGAAGAATAGTCATTAAAAGCAGAACAACTTGTTGTCATAAATTGCAAATAAGAAAGAAAGCTACAATTGCAGGAAATTACAAACGGATTGGGGAAATGGAGGAATTTTGAGAGATAACTTCGAGAAATAAAGAGATACATGTGCTTCAATGGTATGCAAACAAGAAATACGTGTTTGGAAACACTTTTAAATCACCCAAACTAGTTGGAGTTGACATTTCATAGGGTGTTTTGGGGAAGGAGAGCAAAATTAAAAAACTCTAAAATGAACATAGTAACAACAATGTGAAAAAACTCACATACAAGAAAGGAAAATGAAGGGAAATTATGCAGACATAAGATGAGAATTTTTTTGGACCAATTATTCTATTATTACAATTATCAAATACAATTTAAGTGAGTGATCATCTTTGACCGAATCAACTATGAAATATTTACAATGTAGGTAGAGTATAAAACAAATAAAATACAAATATAATACATATTCAGACTAAGTTTACTAGGAAACATGAATTAAGTATAATTCGAGTAAGCACACCCCAGATTCAATGCATTCAAAGGGTAGAGTCCCTCCAAGGTTTTATGGTCTTTTCCCACACAAAGGTATAAGCCAACACCATAAGACCATAGCATCCAATCATTTGTGTTCACAATAGTTTAAATAGAAGGGATTTAGGTTGTTACTAGGTGACAACGGGTAGCGTTATTTCATATTTTTTCTTGCACTATTTATTAAATTCAATTTAATTTTGGCCATTTTTCCAATTTTGAAGATGCAAGACAATTAAATGAAAAAACCCTTACTAATCAACATATGCATTTTCAATCTTGGGGGAGAATTGATAACTATGTATGATGATAGTGGAAAATGCATGCCGTAATGCCTTGTAATTCTCTAATATGAATTATGCATAACCAACAAGGTCCTATATAAACGTTTTTCCCATGGTACAAGTAGAACCAAACATGTATTTGTCATATTTTTCTTCCTCGAGTGAGGGGAGTAAGGCTAGATAAAAGTGAGACATCTAGTAGGTATACAAGGGTTATATCAACTAGATATCAAAATATTAAAAGAAAATTCCATAAACGCATGGAATGTTTTCTCGTTAAAGGGGGGTCATGTTCCTATGATGATGAGACAATAGGCGACATTGAAGTTCCCTTGAGGTACAAACATCTAGTGAAACAATGGGTACCCAAGTATATTCCTTAACTAAACACAGATTTTTGTGTGAACGAGAGGATATATCGAACTGCACCATCATCATTACATGGTTTGGGGTTGTTTTGCATGGATGGAATAAAGGTTGGTTATGATAGATGTAGATAATTGATGGAGTATGTTGGACCTTGTTAAAATTACAAAGATTGGATGCACCTGGTACAATATACATGAAGTATGTACCGATATGCATTCTCAACAAATTAATTACAACTGAAATACAAAATCAAAATAAAGGAACAGTGTTGTACATTGACGAAACGCCAAAAGCCACAGGGAATATTATGAGGTTTATAAATGTTACACAACTAGGGTCTACAATTAAGCTGTTAGTTTTTCAACATTTTAAGCTAGCATTATGTTAGGATCTTTACTGAGAGAATAACAAGTACAACAATCAAACACAAGAGACAATGAACACAATGTTTTTTATCGGGGAAACCATAAATGGAGAAAACCCCGCAACTTCCTCAAAGATAGAATCACCACAAGATGTAAGACCCAAAAAACAGTAACATGCACTCCTGACAGCAGTAGTCTTCTTCTTCTGTCTAGTCCCAGTATTTCCTTCCTCACTAATGCGCCACTCTTGAGTGAGTGAGTGATGAGTAGTACAAGTGATAAATAGAGAGACTCTCACTCTCTATTTATATTCTTCCATTCACTTGAAGTGCACTCAATCATGTCGGCCTAACTTACCAATTACTTACTAGAGCCTACATCTTAATGAGTGTATAATAACTCTAGTTCCCCGAAACTGTGGGGAATTTAACAATGACTTGACATGACTTGTTTACATTATTAATCCTCCCGATCGGAACATCGGGGCATGACAACATGACTCAAATATATGATAGAAACATCCTGAAATAAACATCGGGTTACAATATATAAGATACATAGAAGAATACATTCCGAAGTTACAAACACATCAACACTCCCTCTTAACTAGGAAGGTATTCTTTTGACACAATTTTCAGCACTGGTCTTCTTCTCTGGATCAACTGGATCATCTTCATCTTCAAGTCATATTCATCTTCAAGTCATCTTCATTTGCAAGTCATCTTCATCTTCAAGTCATCTTCATCTTCGGATTTAGATCATCTCTTGATCTGGATCGTCATAGAACATCATCACTGGATCTGGATCATCATCACTGGACTGGATCTGGATCATCACTCGATCTAGATCTATATCTGGATCATCTCTCGATCTAGATCATCACTGCTGGATATGGATCATCACTCAATCTGGATATCTCAGAGTCATCATAACAGGATCTGAATCATAACTCGATTTGGATCATCTCTGGTCATTATCATGTGTGTACTATCTCGTCATAGGAAGTTCTACAGAGCCAACCCTTTTTCATGCTGGTTGTAGGCCTAGCCTCCAAGTAGGTCTTTTTCCAGCACTTACATCTGACCTGCTCGTCAGAAAGGCACACCCAACATTCACATCTGATCATGTAGTAAACTACAATCACATCAGAAAGGCACAGCACTCACATTCACCAGCATCATAGGAACATCAACTACCATCTGTGAAATGGATCTACACTTACATATGACCTACTTGTTAGAATGGCATGCACTCACATCTGACCTAGTAGGAACTGAATCCTACACCCACATCAGAATGGCCCCCAGTCCCTGACTGAGCTACCTGGTAATGGACCAGGTGCCTCCACTCTCCTTGAGAGTGGTAGTTGCACTTATATCTGTCCTACTCGATAGAATGGTGTGCACTCACATCTGACCTAGTAGGAACTGAATCCTACACCCTCGTTAAAATGCCCCCCAGTCCCTGACTGAGCTACTTGGTAACGGACCAGGTGCCTCCACTCTCCTTGAGAGTGGCAGTTGCCATTACATCTGACCTTCTCATCAGAATGGCCAACACTCACATTTGACATGGAAGGAACTAAATCCTTTAGCCATGAATAGAATGGTTCAGCCCTTAAATCTGACCATGGAAGGAACCAATCCTCTCACCATGTCAGAATTGCTCTCTTAGTCCCGAACTGAGTGTTTTTGGTAACTCACAAGGTGCCTCCATTCCTAGAATGGCAGTCAGCACTCATATCTGACATGGAAGGAACCAAATCCTCTCACCATGACAGAATGGCTCAGCCCTTACATCTGACCATGGAAGGAACCAATCCTCTCACCATGTCAGAATGGCTATGGGTCTCATCACTTTCTCTTGGAGGGAACCTCGATCTGGAGAACACCAAGTCTCTCTCTGAAGTACTCAAACTTCATCCTAGCCAATGGTTTCGTCAATACATCAGCTATCTATTCCTCTGTCGCAACATACTAGAGCGTCACTGCTCCTCTCTACACCGTATCCCTGATATAGTGATACTTGATCTCGATATGCTTTAACTTCTCATGGAACACTGGATTCTATGACAACTTCACACAACTCTGGTTGTCACAATGTATACAAGTAGCATCCAACTAGAGATCAAATATATCAGACAGTAGCTTCCGTAGCCATAATTCCTCACAACTAGCTGAACAAGCTGCAACATACTCTGCTTCAGCTGTACTCAGTGCCACACAGGATTGCTTCCATCTAAACCAAGAGATCACACCTGATCCCATACTGAAGCAACATCCTGAAGTACTCTTCCTATCGATGGCACTGCCTGCCCAATCTGAATCAACATAACCCTCTAGGTTAATCTTCCGATTTGCATCGTACTTGAGCCCATAATCAATTGTACCCTTCAGGTACCTCAGAATATGCTTTGCAACAATCAAGTGAACACTTCTCGGATCTGTCAGGTATTGGCTCAAGGTGTTCACAGCAAAGCAAATTTCTAGTCTCATGTTCGTCAGGTACATCAATGACCCAATCATCTGACGATACATTGTAGCATCAACCGACTCTGATGAAGCATCACTCAATAGCTTCAGGTTCAATGCAATAGGTGTGGCCATAGTCTTGCATTCCATCATCCCAAACCTCTTCAGGATATCTACTGCATACTTCCCTTGTCCAAGGAAGATTCCATCTGTACTCTACCACACTTCCATACCTAGAAAGTAATGCATCATTCCCAAGTCCTTCATCTCGTACTCAGCAGCAAGCTTTCTTTTTGTATCGGCAATCAACCCATCTGTACCTGTCACAAATAGATCATCTACATATAGTAGAAGCATCACTGGGTTTCCATCTTCAACCTTGCAGTAAAGGTTGGAATCTGCTTTACTTTTGGTAAAGCTCAAACTAGATAGAAAGCTATCAATCCTACTGTACCAGGTCCTGGGTGCCTGTTTCAAACCATACAGGGCTTTCTTTAATCTGCATACATGAGACTCGCTGTCATGTGTCTCAAAATCGAGTGGGTGTTCTACATACACTTCCTCTTCTACTACACCAGTCAAGAAGGAAGTCTTGACATCCATTTGGTGTATCTTCCATTTCATCACTGTAGCCAGAGAAAGTATTGATATAATGGAAGTGTATCTGGCTACAGGTGCAAAGGTCTCTTCATAGTCTACTCCCTCTTTCTGAGAGAACCCTCGAGATATAAATCTTGCCTTATACTTTTCAATGCTACCGTCTGCAGCATGCTTGATCTTATAGATCCATTTTGAAGTGACAATTGACTTCTCTTTTGGTCTTGGGACAACATCCCAAACATCATTCTTCATGATTGATTGGTATTCTTCGATCATAGCATCCTTCCATTCTTTTTGTTCTTTCGCCTCTTCATAACTGGAAGGCTCTTTATCAATGAAATCACATAGTAAGGCTACATACCCAGAATTTGATCTGGTTCTCTTTCTTTCTCTGTGATTCTCTTCTGGAGCCCCATATCTTTCCACACCTTGGATAAGTTCACGTACCCAAGCAGGTTTCCTCTTATGAGGATTCTTCTCTAGAGGTGGTTCTACAGGTATTTGTGGTTCCTGAAACTCTCGATCTTCTTCTTGAGTTTCTTTGTTCATGATTGTATCATGAATTATGGGTACTTCTGCTTCCGCTTCTTCAGGTTCTTCAGCAGGTCTCTTTCTGGATTTGCTGTAAGTTGTGCCTTCATCAAATGTCACATCCCCGCTGATGTCAATTTTCTTGTATCCTAGGAAGTAGATTATGTAAGCCTTCGAGCTTTCAGAGTATCCCACAAATATACCCTTCTTTCCTGAAGGATCTAATTTTGTTCTCTTCTCTTTTGGGATGTGTATGTACATGGCACAACCGGATATTCTGAGATGGCTGACTTCTGGTTTCTTGCTAGAGAAGACATCTTCAGGAATCTTTCTCTCGAGTACTCTATGTGGAGTACGGTTCTGCACATACACTATTGTTCTGGCAGCTTCAGCCCAAAGATGCATAGGTAGATCTTGATCATGAAGCATAGCTCTTGCAGCTTCCATGATAGTTCTATTCTTCCATTATGCAATCCCATTCTGTTGTGTATTATAAGGAGTGGACAACCCTCTTAATCCCTAATTCTTTACATAGCTCTTTGAATTCATTTGAAGTGAATTCTCCACCATTATCTGATCGAATGGTCTTTTTCTTCTTTTCAGTATGGTTTTCGATCAAGGCTTTGAATTCTTTAAACTTGCTGAATACTTCATCTTTGTTCTTCATAAAGTAAATCCATGTCTTTCTAGAAAAATCATCAATAAAAGAAACATAGTATGCATACCCGCTAAGTGAGTTTGATGACATAGGACCGCATACATCAGAGTGGATGATTTCTAGAATGCTTTTGGCTTTTCTTTCATCGCTTAGAAATGTCTTCTTTGTATTATTTCCTTTCGCACATCCTTTGCAGACCCCATCATGTTTAGCTTGAATTTCTAGAAGACCTTGGACAGCTTTACTTGCAATAGGTAGTGCTCTGTAATGCACACGTGCAAGTCTTCTATGCCAAAGGTCATTTGGCTCTATTGTGTCATGAATCGAGGCTTGTTCTGGATGGCCTTCAATTTGTACAATCCTCCTTCTTTTTCTCCAATCACTACCGCATCATCGATAGTCTTTCCTTTTGGCCACATGATGACTTGACCATCTATGAATGCCACCCACATTCCTTTTGCATCCAATGCTGAAATGGATAGAAGGTTCTCCTTCAGTCCTGACACAAACAATACTTCTTTCATTGTTAGAGACTTACCAGAGTCTAGCTTGTATGAAGATTCCCCACTACCTTTTATTGGATATTGGTAGTCATATCCTAGTTTCACCTTGTGAGGTGATTCATGTTCTGACAGTCTTATAAAAGATTCCTTGAATCCTGTCATATGTTTGGAAGCCCCACTGTCTATGAGCCAATCATCACTTCCATGCGTAATGTTACCTATGAGAGCTGATATCAGAACATATTCATCCTCGCTTGAAGAATCTTCACTTTCATATATGGATCTCTTTCTGGATCGTTCATCATCCTCTGTAGCATGAGCATGATGTCTTATTTTGTTGCTCTTCTTCACTATCTTCTGTTTGTTAGGACAATCTTTTGCAAAGTTTCCTACTTCATCACAAGCATAGCATATGACCCTAGATATATCTCTTCTAGTATTATCTTTATAAGAACGCTTACCTTTAGAGCCATGAGGTTTCCTTTTGCTTGACTTGGAGTAAGACTTGGAGTGTACTGTAAGAGCTTGGTCTTCACTTCCCATCTTCTCTTCTCGAGCTGCTATCCGAGCTTCTTCTTGAGAGCATTCTTCCCATAGTCTATTGAATTTGACTAACTTCTTTCTAGCACATATTCCTTGAATGAAAGCATCCCATGACCTTGGGAGGCCATTCAAACATAGATTTAGGTGTCTTGAGAGAGGAAACCTGTGGGATAAGGTGATCCTTAATAGAATCAGAAATGATCCTCTTTGCCATAACCATATTCTTCTTGTGTAAGGCCTTTTCCTCATCTCCCTCTGGAACTAGAACCTCCTCATGAATGTAGGAGTCTAATTCATTCTCTTCCAAGCCCAGGGAGATCCTATACTTCTAGGATCGGAAGTTATCAGCCCCCTCAAGATTTTCATCAAGCTTGGTATGATGAGACATCTTAAATGAGAACCTCAAATGGAAATACAAAATATTTTAGATCTTACCAGGTTCAAGATGTCGGATCTGAAACTTGAGCTGAAATCCTGCAAAGCTGGTTCAAGAGAAAACTAGGGTTTTGTTTTTTCAGAGTTCTGTCCACCCAAATGCCTTGAAATTTGTCCCTAACTTTGATTTTGGGGAGGAGATCAATCCAGGCCTGGGATTACTAAAAAATTCCTCTTCTGTAAAAAACCCTAATTTTTGACCCCAATGACAGGTCCAAAACTAAAAAACCTCAGAATTGGATTATGTTTCGACAGAAAGATGTGCCCTAAGGAGGATATTTGTTCCACCTTACTTTTGATAAAAATATGTGGAGGAAGGTCCACAAACTAGGAAGCCCTAGTTCCCGCAGCTGCACAGTGTCTTCTTCTCAGGTTAGCTCTTATACCATGTTAGTTTTTCAACATTTTAAGCTAGCATTATGTTAGGATCTTTATTGAGAGAATAAAAAGTACAACAATCAAACACAAGAGACAATGAACACAATGTTTTTGATCGAGGAAACCATAAATGGAGAAAACCCCGCAACTTCCTCAAAGATAGAATCACCACAAGATGTAAGACCCCAAAAACAGTAAGATGCACTCCCGACAGCAGTAGTCTTCTTCTTCTGTCTAGTCCTAGTATTTCCTTCCTCACTAATGTGCCACACTTGAGTGAGTGAGTGATGTGTAGTACAAGTGATAAATATAGAGACACTCACTCTCTATTTATATTCTTCCATTCACTTGAAGTGCACCCAATCATGTCGGCCTAACTTACCAATTACTTACTAGAGCCTACATCTTAATGAGTGTATAATAACTCTAGTGCCTCGAAACTGTGGGGACTTTAACAATGACTTGACAAGACTTGTTTACATTATTAATCCTCCCGATCGGAACATCGGGGCATGACAACATGAATCAAATATATGAT
Organism: Pseudotsuga menziesii; assembly: GCA_001517045.1. NCBI lineage: Eukaryota > Viridiplantae > Streptophyta > Pinopsida > Pinales > Pinaceae > Pseudotsuga > Pseudotsuga menziesii. The sequence goes on along the minus strand of LPNX010752068.1, from coordinate 27,791 downwards.
AGAAACATCCCGGAATAAACATTGGGTTACAATATATAAGATACATAGAAGAATACATTCCGAAGTTACAAATGCATTAACATAAGCAACCCAAATGCATATTTGAGGGGCATGAAAGAAATAGTTTATTTGTATGTGACATTAAATCAAGAGCTGCAGGGAAACAATTGCTTATTAATTACAATTTGAATCGAGTAGATACAAACACAGTTACTATGGGAGTGGTACATCTAACAATTTACCCAATATTTTATTAATTAATTTAACTTCTTAAGGAGTTTTTGTTAGTCTATTGTTATAATTTTTTTAAAATTTTCAATATTTACTTCTTAGGGTAGTGATTGGGGCATCTCCCCAGTATCTGGTCAGAGGAGTACAACTTCCTCAACGCAGCAGGTATACATCTTTGTAATAGTAAAAATATAATTTGAAAAAAGCATGTTTTTTGCTGTGTTTTTTCATGAGTATATTAATTTGGATTATATAATGTTATTTGTATATTTGTTGTAGAGTGTTGATTAGGGAAACCAACTGGCTATTGATTAGACTATAGTATCCTCAGGGCAACAGGTATACCTAATTGTAAATGTACAACTTAAATACCTCAAAATGTTTTCTTATTATGTTGTTACCATGAGTATTTTGGTTTCGTTTGGATAAATTTTTATATGCTTTTGAAGCAGGGTGTTGTAAGGGGCACCTCCATAAAAGTAGATGATACTAGATGTCCTCGAGGCAGTAGGTATACATTGATGCAATTGTACAAATTAAATATGAACAAAAAGTTGTTTTGTTGTGTTTTTTTATGATTATATTCGATTCATTTACATAATGTTATATATATACTTGTTGCAGAGTGTTGATCGGGGAAACCCCGCAGCTGTTGGTCAGACGACAGCAGTATCAAGGAAATAGGTATATCTTTAATTGTAAATATAAAATTTCAATACGTCAAAATCTTTTCTTATAATGTTTTTGCCATTAGTATTTTGGTTTCTTTATATAAATTTTTATATGTTTTTTACGCAGGGTGTTGTAAGGGGCACCTCCCTATTAGTAGATCGGAGAAGGTCCCCTATAACCTTTGATAAGATGAGTACATGATCCTTGAGGAAACAGGTATCATTCATTGGAATTGTACAAAAAAAATATGTAGCGTAATGTTTTTTTTGTCTTTTTCATGTATATATTGGTTTCTTTCTGATAATGTTTTCTTATTCTTTTTGGTAGGGGGTTGATTAGGGAAAGTGTTCAGCTATGGATCAGATGACACCAGCATCGAGGCATAAGGTAAACCTAATTGTAATTTTATGAATACATCATGATCGATATGTTTTGTTAATATACTTTTTTGCTCAGTCTATTGCTTTCATGTTAGTAATGTTTTATATATTTTTGTTACAGACCATTGATTCGGCGTATAAAACAATGTCAAAGCAATCAATAGCTTTAGATTTGAATGATTTTATGTGTGATTCTTGCATTGGTTCTTCTCTAGACCCTATTAATATGATAGATAACTCCTTGAAAACAATTAATGAGGATATCCTTCATTTGTTATTCATTGTGTCGCGGACATATGAGATTAAATCCAAGGTTGATGTTTTGGTAAAGAGATCGCATGCCTTGGTATCTTTTTACTTTATAATTTTTACTTGTATATGATGTTGAACTTATAAAATATGGTTTGTACTTATAATTTTTTCCTGCAACCACATACTAGTGGTCAAGGCGGTGTTGGCCCCAATGATGCTCATGGAGATTCATCACATGAGAAAACAACTCCATGTTCATCTCATGTGCCACTATTGTGAACTGAATAGTCAACAACACATTCTATGACACCCTCAAGGCTAGTTGTTAGTGCACTAGCTAGTGACCAGCGCACACGAGATCGTGTATAAGAAGGGTTCGATGTAGAGCATGCTAGTATTGATATTGTTGAAGCAACATTTCCTAGATCTTCCCATATCACTAGCACAAGTACAATACATACAACATTCTTGTTGGACAAAGAGCTCGCTCCAATACAGATCAAGAAGATCATAGGTAATTCAAGTTAGTGTTTATAATTTGATTGTAATATACCGATAAAACATTGTCTTTCAACTAATGATGGAATCATCATTTTGCAGGAAATGATGTTTTTTATAAAAATCTAAATTATTTTTCCCTAAAGATAGTTGGTCCCACCATCCACACAAGGAGGGATAAACAAATTTAAAATTTAAAATATGAGCTCACTAATCGGTTGGTTGGCATGTTCAGAAACGAGACCTTTAATTCAACCGCGATCCTAAAGAAGGTTGGACAACATATGAATATTGTATAGTACCAATATAGGGTTTTCCTAGAAAGGAACCCTAGGTATGAATGCCCTCCGATGATTCCAACTACAGAGTGGAAAGACCTAATGGAAGATGGAAATGGGAGGGCTCTAAAAAAACAAGAAAAGATACAACTAGGCACAAGGAGGTATGCGATACTTTACACAATGTAATTCTTAACCTTACTATTATTAATTTATATATATAATTTGGAACTTATAACCTATTTCAACACTTTCATAGGTTGTCTAACACATCAAAGGACACAAAGGCAAAAAATAAAAAATTGGTCATCACAAGCTTGGGATTGGTGGTTATTTGAATTTGGAGGCAAAAATTGTAAGTATCGAAAAACTAATAATGCATCCAAATAATAAATTGAAAATTATTTTCATTTTATTGCACCACAAAAGGTAAATTCATGACGTTGTGCAAATATCCAAGTTGATTGATTCAAGGAAGTGCCCACCAAGGAAGACTTGAAGCTTGAATTCCAACACGACTTTAGAGTTGTTGTTAAACAAAAAGCTTGTATGGGAAAACACAGTCTTCAAGCGATCCATCTTGCACACTGGTATATAAAATTTATATAATTTAATGAATATTTCTTACTTGTGCAATCTATTCATTATAAAAAAATTCCATAAAATATTGACGTTGTTTTGAGTAGGAAAGCAACAATCCAATCAATGTCGAGGTTGATAGACAACAACCAATCGATATCATGCTTCGAATCTTGGTAATGAATTTCTTCATATGCTACATCATTTTTAAATATTGCATTGAATACGGTGAACATTAATTTTACTTTTCCATGTTTAAGTAGGAGACCATCTAGAGAGTCACAATGTACAGGTTGAGCATAGAGTACAGGAATATGAAGTACATCATGTGGACACATCAGGTAAAAAAACACCTTTGTAATGTTTTTTTAAATGAAATACTTGTGGTTATAATACTAGAATATATCAATGTAACATTTTAAAATTATTGCAGCAAATCCAAACCCCTTGTTGCAAAATACATGACAAGTTGTTGAACCACCAAGAACTGAACAACATGTTCCAGAAGATGAGTTTCTTCTTTATTTTGTAAAGAGAGAAAAAAATAGAAAGAAGTGACTGAAGAAGTACTGTGAAATTATTTTCAATAATATAGTGTCATGCATATTTTTTTCCTTAGTGAATGAATAAATGGTTTAATGAATGTTAGCTTTTATTGAGTGAATGGTAAATGTTTGTTTATGATGAAATATGCATGTTTGCACATAATTTTTTTCAAGTACATGCATTGGGTATGGGGAATTGAGAGTGATGTGAGGGGGGGGATAAGAACTTCCACCTTTACGTGTTTGGTCTTGTTCAATAGAGAATATTAAATTATTCTCGAAACAAAGAGGAGATCAATGAATGGCTATGGTGGTGCCTTTCTACAACCCACTCACGTGTCATCTAAATTTTGACAATTTCCTAGGTACATTCCTGGATAATTCATTGAATGAAGACCTTCATATACTTGTTGCAAAATGTACAATGCTAGAATGTAATATTTGCATTTATTATTTATAATGGAACTAGGATGAACAAAATTTATTACATATGTTATATTTATTAAAAATATGCTAATAATATTTGTAATATGATGTAGTTGTGAGGGACCCTGCATGAGGTCTTTCCATCCAAATAGAGAATTTGGAGAGGATTACAACTATAAATCTCTAGGTTTAACAAAATTGCAAGTAAGGGTAAGTTGAATATGCCACCACTTCTTATAAAAGGGATGCTAGTTTTTGAGCTTTTCCAATTCTTGTTATTATCTTGATTTCCCCTAATTACTCGTAATTGGTGTAGGTTATACAAAACTTCTACTTCCTAAGTTGTAAGCATAAGAAGAAACAATACAACCTTATAAAATGGTATGTTATTTAAAGTAACACATTGTCGTATGGACATGTGTATATTTATTTGAATATATGTAATATATATTTGACATGGTGTGTGGTAGGTCCCATATATAGCTGCATCCTTAAGGGGTGTTAAGCTTGGCACAAATGGTCATAGAGACATGTTTGACTGGGTCACTATACAACTTACAAAACCTAACGATCAACGTGATGTTGTACAACTTTTGAAATCTACATCCCTTGCTCTACAGGTATGACATATTGTACTAGTTGTCCATACTTTTTTGTAATAATTGTCTTTGTAAAATTTATTGAAAATGCTATGGATATTAGGACAATTCATTCTAGTGATGGTATTATCTATCATTTTTAAATTAGAACACATACTTTGAAGAATAATAAATAGTGACTTGTGTTGAAGGTGTCTGAAATGATGACATGAAGGAAAATGCCTTTATTCTTCTACGTTTTGCTCATGTGGATCACATTCTTCCTCATATTTAAGGATGTAGAAATGCTATTGAGGTATGGAAGAATTTTAAAAAAATTATATGAAACATATAATGAACTTTAAAATTTATTTTTGTTAAACATATTAAAAAATATGAAGATGGATCAATCTAATTCTATAACAGAGCATGCGTAGAATTAGTTTGTGGTGATTGATACTGAAATTAAAGACCTAGTATTATTGTCATTTCATTCAATAGCTTCCCTTATTCACATTGAATTTTAATAAACATCATTTTTCATATCTTCTTGACAGGATATTCCAACATTCGAAGAAGTTGTAGGTTTGTTGGTCAAGCAAGAAGAGAGGTTAAATAAGAATGAGAATGAAGGTTCGGCTATAGTATTCATAGGAAGGTGTGGAGGAAAATGTTGGGATAGAGGTTGTGACAAATAAAGGAGAGCTAGAAAAAAATATTAGAAAATTAATTTAGAGATTCAAAGTTAATTCTCAAAGTACCAAATCCAAATTTTGCAATTATTGTGGCTGAAACAATCATAATGGTCAAATTTCGCACACTTGACACATTGTAGCATAGTCTTAAATGTTAAGTTGTTTAGATCATTGGGTTTAGAATGACATTATGTTGGAGAATTTTTGTGGATTATATAGTTTATGTTCCAATAGATTCCATGGATTGTATATTTAAATTGACTGATTTTAGAAATTTTCATTTCAATAATTATAGAAGCAACATGTATCATACTTTCATGGTTGCGCAGTTCCTCAATGGCTCCCCTTATCATTACCAATTTCTAGCATCTTTTCTAGTGGAAATTCATCCCGTACATGATTATGTTATACAAGCACAAGTCATTTCCTTATCTTTACTAAGTACTTGATGTATTTGTGCTTGACCCTTCATCACTTGTAGTTACAGTGCACAAGTATGGATTCTTGTACATTTCCATATTGAATTGAGTTGTTTATATATTTTTAAACAAAAATGTTTCTTTTATGTGTCCAGATTCAAATTTCACACATTGAATAAAAATCATGATAAAAAAGCATGTACAAACGAATAAGTCTTCTTGTGTTGTAGTTGGGAATTGGTTAATCGTCTAATCAACCTTTAAATTCATTTATATTATTTCAACATCTCAATCCATTTGATTTGAATAGATCGAGTCAAGTGTTAAATTCTAGGTTGAATTGAGATAGCCATACTCATTGTGGATATCTGATAAGAAATGTGAATGGATTTCATAAAAAGCAACATAATTTTTCTTTTTATACCATAATAAAGTGGCTCGTTTTAGGGTAGCCACAAATTATTTTATTCTGTGGGTTTCATCAGTAAATTTTTTACTTAAAATATAGATCACAACCTGATATATGCAACCCTCCATCAATGGTACCATCACATGTTGTTAGTTTCATCTAGCTAACTTTGGGAGAATGGGTAGTTCTATGAAGCTGAGAAGCATCCATGCTAGATGTTATTGGTGGAAATGGATGAGGGTGTCCAAGGAAGAGATGACAACAACTCTCCATAAGAACAAAAAAAATTCCATAACATCAATTAATGGAATAATATAATTTTAACCTATGCAATTCCTCACATGGTAACATAATCTTATGATTTGCATAATATCTATTTATTTCAATGAGTGTACATTTAATAACTATTTAATTCAATACGTAGTTTACAGAATTTATTATTGAACTTATATTTAAATGTAGCACTATTTTATGGCTATCCTAAATATATATTCCTTTTATCCCTATCACCTAATATACAAGCACAGAAGGTATGCAATTTTAACATCGATTCTTAGAGAAACTATGGATCTCACTTACCACACCAGTATCCAAGCCATGTATATCTATAAATGACCTTCCTATGAATGGTCATAATATGGAGGGTACAGGAACAGATACAGGATCCCCAACAAGGAAAAGGTAAGTTGGATATTCTATGGAGAATGATACTTGATCTATACCTACTGTGACTAAGCCCTTATTATAGTAACACTACTACAGCCATTATATTTTGGTACTTAAACTACGAAATCAGTAGGATTTTCATCTCACTCAAAAAAATATAGATTTGGATATACATGTGTGACTATTACAGAACCAACTGTTGGTTCTATGAGTACCTCTACTGCTACTAAACTATCTCTCTTTTCAATGTAAATGCTAAATTGAGGATTTAAATGCTCGACCATTCAGTTATAAGTAACATTATAGAAACTACACAACACAATATTTATTTACTTATTCATAAAAAGTAATTTAATTAAAAATTACATAATCTAGGAAATTCCTATTTAAACTCGCAGTGAGTAATTTTAATTGGTTGTTGACTAACATGACAATATTGGTGGTTGTTTGTATAATTGAGTGTGTAGCATTCATTAATGTCATTGATGGTTAAGGGATTAGTGTCAGTTGCTTCAGTAGTAGGTGGTGTTTCCATATGGTGTTTATAGGCAGAAATTACTGAAGGCATGAGGGAGACAAGGCACGTGCCAGGGAAAGTGGCAGCCCCTCCCCCACATCCCCTAGGCTTAAAATCATCATTGATCATGTCCTTCCTGATGCTTCAATGGAGGTCTTGCACATTCAATCTAATTTTCGAATTGAAAACAATATTAATGAGTTGCTCCGCCATGGTGCAAATCACATGGCTACTATCCTAAGAGGATCGCCACAACCAACTTGCTATGTTGCGAAGTACTTGGTCTGGGCACCAATGAGATTTCCATATGCAGGGAAAGCGGTATAATAGGAATAAATGAAGGAACATATATGGAATCCTCTCATAATAGTTCATTGGCTCATCCCTTGGCTCCCTCTATCTGCAAGCTCAGGTTGGTTGGGTTTATCTGGACATCAATTCTGTGAAGTCCTAGACCCTGGTCTGCATTCATGATTCCATTGCAACAATGGATAACAAAATATTTAGTGAATTTAGGCTCCGACTCAATGCAGATGTAGTGATTTCTAATTAATTGTTACTATAGTTTACACTCTCCATATATGTGAGGGAGAGAGAAAGTTTTGCTAAACTAGTGAAGCTCACTGTCAACACCTTCGAGGAAGATACTGAACAAAACTTTGTCCACATGGCAGACATCATTCAACTCTCAAATCCAGACTTCCATCATTCTCAGGGAGCTAAAAAGGGCTTCAAGGAAGAAGGCACTAGTAGAAATAATGAGGATGAGGCTAAGTCCAATGGGAAGATCTAGCTAACTCATCCAAATCTACCTTATTTTCCCTCTGTCTGCTCTATCAGTGGTTCACTGCAGGACCAAATATCCCCTTAACGTTTTTATGTCTGATAAGCTACGAATGTATAATGACTAGGAATTTCATACTATGTTTAGATACTTTGTTTGGACCTTATTGCATCTTACTCTCTTTTGGTCTCATGACTACATCCTGACTCCATGTTTTTGGAGTCAGAATCGAACATGTAATTGTTTTCCTTTTCCAAGTGATAGAATGAGCTCTTATTACTGATAAAAATAAATTAAATCACTTGAACTTTTGATGCCATATTATGAAATATAATCATGTTAGATTTTCATTCTTCACGGGGTTGTTTTCAATTGACAAACATCTATATCAACCATATGCTATACAAATTTAGTGTGTGCATGAGATAATGATGTAATATTTCTTTGATGTTCTCCATTAATTCCCTTATAACAAATTATTGAAACATTCCCAACACTGGTAATTTTCAAACAATTGGTGGCATACTTCACTGGAAGTTCATGTTGGTGGTTTATGGCATCAACAACTCAGCTGACAGGCCACAGTGGTGGCCTAAAATATACAACAATAGAATAGCAGATGGTCAGTGCTAGTAACATTTGGTTTCCATATACTTGATGGTGACTCATGTTGGTGGCCATAGAACTAGTAAATACACTAACTTTGTTTTCAGAACCCATGAGGTATATTGCCCAATTTAATTTCTAGATGCATGTAATAAATCTATCAACTCAAAAAAGAAAAAACTAATTTTACCTATTTTGACAAAAGTGCACACCCATTCCTCATTAAAGCTCCAACTTTTGATTTTCTAGTTGTTAAGAGTTATTTATATTATTAGTTCCAAACTTCAAGCCAATATGTTGTTGTATAAAAACTACAAAACTACCAAATTTCAAGCACATCACATAAATGCAGACAAGATAGATAAAAGAGAGCTCTAGAGGGAAAATCATACACTATGTCTATTCTATGTAAACCAACTCCATTTCCAAGATCTATGTCTATCAAGATAGTGTTTTCTTTGATTTTTCACTATTTCATGAATTGAAAGTCATTGTCACTAGAACTCATATTCTGAGTCGATTAAGTACTCAAATGAGGTTATGTAAATTGATATGGATTCTAAGAGATATTTCATTACTATACTACTCCATTTCTTACCTCAAAGGCTACTTCTCTGGATAACAGAAACAGGCTGCTACCTATCACGTTGGTGGTCATATAAATAGTATTTTTTTTAAATATAGATAGTTTTCAGATATCCTATGGACTTTCTCACTATATCCAATGATTATTCCATACCACCAATGGAAAATCTTCTCAATTTTTCTCTTTTATGTCTTCAGATATCTGATGTACTTCCCCACTTTTCTGAAATTCATGCCATACCTCTCATGACAAATGGCATCGATTATATGATCGTCTGTAAATTATTTTACATCAGTTATATAACGGGTCTATCGTTGGATATCATTCCTTCTTGGTAGGATTGGGGATTGAATATCCGAGAAGTATATCATAGAATATCCAATGTGTATTTGTCGCATATTCAACTTTATATTAATACATTTCTGGTGGTATATTCAACTATTTTATGTCATACATCCGACGAGGCCATATTGTTTTCATAGATCCGACAAAAAGCAACCGACGTTTATAAAATTTGAGGCTTGTTGGATTGTTGACAGATTGATGTCGAAAATCATACGTATATGCCATCGGATTTTGGGTTCAAATTATCTTGTGATAGAATATATGATTTTACCCTTCTCAACACCATGAGAATACCACAACTACTCCTTTATCCACTTAAACTTTCCCTTCCATCTACTTTACCTAGTGATTTGTAAATCCCCTCGCTCCACAAGCCCTTGGGATATCACAACCCTCGCATAGGACTTACAAGATAGATCCAAACAAAGAAAATATGGCCAATTTAAATCCTTATATAACCATTCAAATTCCCAAGAGTGGTAACTCAAATTCACTAGGGTTACTCAAACCATGAGAGGATAACTCCAAATTCCTCCCAAGCCAAATTGAATTGGTAGAGGAGTTACTCATTCATGAGATGTCATTCCCAAAATATCAAAAGGGCATCAAAATTTGGGAGTTACACTTTAAAGTATGCTAGCTAAAAATAACTAGTGAGGGCGCACTAGTGCATGAGGACTTATAAATGACACCAAACTAAGGCCATGGAAGGAACATTGCTCAAGAGAGTCCCACCAAACATCTAAGAGTGTGAAATAGCACCTTCATAAACCAAAATAACCAAAAATAGGGTCCAACAAGTAATGTTAGGGAGACCAACAACTCCTAGTCCCCAACCCCCTCACATGTGGAATACATAGGCCAACATTATCGTTAGTTGTCCATGTTGAACTAGTTATTTATTAAACAATAATTATAATAACTCCCAATTCCATAGTCCGAACACATTGTGCAACAACAAAAAAAAACATATTAATATATGCCCAAGGTATTATATTCTTCCTCTTTTTGTTTCCTTTCTGATTCTAATTGGGTTGAATGGCATCTAGGATGTTTGAAATCCAAGTTGATTTTATTGGTGGTACCAACCTTAAAATGTTTGGGAGGATTTGGTTTCTACTTCTTGGAGAATTTTTTTTATGAGAATTATGTGTGAAGAATAAATGTTATTAACATCACCCTCTTTGTTGGCTTCAATAATATTTTGTAGCTCTTGATCATCTATTTCTATTTCTACCTATTATGTGTTTGCCTATGGGGTTTCTCTATCCTCTATAGTCTTGGATTATGTTGGATCTAGTTTTGTACTTTGGATTCATCTTTTTCAGGAGCTAACTTATCTAAATTGAAGTTTTGTTGGTCTATACCTAGTTTTTCATTAAATTCCATATATGTGTCTCCTAGAGTTGCAAATTTGTTAGAGACCCTAGTTGGCTTAGCTTGGCTCACCATGGCTAGTTTTCAAGATTCTTTATAAAAAGAATTGATGATCATGAAACCATCCTAAAAAATATTGGATTTTGAATTGATGGTTTGGAGGCCAAGACCCAAGGGATGTCTCTATAGAAGTGCATGTATTGAAGACATTTTCTGCATCTAATTGGGTTATGCTCATATTCCAGAGTTTGAATCCACTCATAATATTGGAAGCTAAGGAAGATGTATTTGGGAAAAGGATTTGAAACACTCATATTGACACATATTTGAGAAAAATAAGTGTATCTTCCCCTCTTAGTTTTCTCTGATATTTTGATGAATTTTCCAAGGGTTTCTTCTTCAGAAGACTCCTGCAGTAGGGAATAATGACAAATCCACATTTGAACTTATACCAAATATTCCTCATCCAGGAAAAATTTGTCCATTCGTTATCTCTTGAATAATCCTACATTGTTGAAAAAATAAGTTCCCTACTTAACCAACTACTTGTGATCCTCTAGGTTTGAGAAAATGGCATTAAAAAACCCTTTTGATCCTAACATGAGATCCATCTCTCGCAATGGTTTTTAGTTGTGAGTGATACAACCCTAGAGATCACATTCATTCAATCAAAACCACATGAATTATTAGATCAAGGCATGATATTTCATATGTTGGATATAAGATCCAAGTTTACTAGATGTGACCTCCAAATAGAGAATGCTAGCATCTTTTGAGAAGAAACCTTTGGATATTGTCTTGGTTGCCATCTTTGGTTAACTTAATGCATCTGCAGCCGTGGTAGTGGTTTGATATGTCTCTTATAGTTCCTTAGGATATTTCATCTCATCATGAATTGACTCTGTAGAGGACATTTGAGAAAGTTCTTGCTTTGAATAAGATAAAGGTGAGAGCACTGGATAGAGAATAGAGAATATAAGATAGTTGCTCCCCCTCCTAACAACAGTTCCATGTAACAGAATAGAGAATACTGGGGTTTCTATTTTAGCTAGGGTTTTCAACACAGTGTGGTTTCCTCATCTCATTGACAAGATCCATCCCTTGTTATAAGAATGCAATTATTCAAAAGCATTATGAAAAATGGATTTTTGATGTGTTTGTATCTCAAACAACCAAGTTTCCAATGGGTCTAGGGTGGTGGTGACATAATTAGTGGAGCCCCCGTTAGTGGGGTTTAAAAGGTAGCAGCTTCAAAGAGAATTTTTTAGTGCAATTTCGTAATCAATTCGGACCATTCATCATTAGGTTACATATATGATGGTAGAGATTATGTTTCTGGAATTTTTCCTTACAATACATCCCTCTTTTAAAAAAGGCATTGCATTATGACTATGTAGAGTGTGTGCGAGATATTATGGGAGAGTGAAGAGGATTTTGTAGTAGATGTGATGTGGTTTGTATCCCTCCATTTTATTGGACATAATAAAAGAAAAAATTGGTTGTTTCTCTATGGATGCAGCCCATATTGGGTGAATCACGTATATCGATGTCTATCTTGTATTGTGTTATTCTCTATTTAATTTATGAATTTATTTTTATTGTATTTCATTGTGATATTGTATCTAACAAGAGGTTCTCAAATCGTTTGAAGGCTAGTGCCTTATACAACTGCTCTCCCTTTCCATTTAGGTTGAATGCATTTTAGCACTTACGGATGAGTGTTGCATAATGAATACATTTATTTATTTGTAAATGAGTTATGGTTGGTTCACTAATGTATAACACTAACCAATAAATAGGTACTAATACATAATTTACAACCTATAACTATTGAACCACAAATGTTAAATTTTTCCAACCCTTAATAAATAACCAGTTAACCTTATAACCCCCATTCCACTAATTAATACACATAACATTTTAATAGAAACTAATTCACATAACCCAAATCCCATAACACGTAACCCTAATCATTGCTAACCTCTAATTAGTATAAAACCCCCTACACCATAGCCCAAGAGCTATGTTTGGTATTATGCCCAAATTGTTCACCAACCCGTTAAACTCTATCCCCTAACTATTAACATTTAACTTATATATCATTGTCCCAACATAACCCTTAGTGACGTATTGATTGATCAATAACATCCATCCCACTAGCTCAGAACATATCATTATCGCAATTAGCAAATCAAAATCCTAAAGTATATTAAAGGGAAAACAAATTTTAATATAAAATATCATTTCTTCTAGGGCACAACCTTTGGCATCAAATATTGTTGATGTATATGTAACTTCGGAATGTATTCTTCCATATATCTTATGTATTGTAACACGATGTTTATTCCGAGATGTTTATATTATGTATTTGATTCATGTGGTCATGCACCGATGTTCTGATCGGGAGGATTAATAATGTAAATAAGTCATATCAAGTCATTAGGTAAGTCCCCATAGTTTCGGGGCACTTGAGTTATTATACACTAATTAAGGTGTAGGCTCGGGTAAGTAATATTAGGTCGAGCCTACGTGTGAAAGTGTAATTCAAGTGAATGGAATAATATAAATAGAAAGTGTGAGTCTCTCTATTTATCACTTGTGAATTACATCACTTGCTCTCTCAAGTGTGGCGCACCTTTGGAGAAGGAAATACTTTGGCTTGACAGAAGACAGAAGGATGTTGTTGTGTTGGGAGGTCATCTTACTGTTTTGGGTTTCACATCTTGTGGTGATACTATCTTAGAGGAATTTGAGGGGTTTTCTCCATTTATGGTTTCCCCTACCAAAACTCTTTGTGTCTCTTGTCTCATGTGATGTGCTGATGTTATTGTTGTGCTTGTTATTCTCTCAGTGAAAAGATCCTAACATAATGCTAGCTTAAATGTTGAAAAACTAACATGGTATCAGAGCTAACCTGAGAAGAAGAAATTGTGCAGCTACAGGAACTAGGGCTTCCTAGTTTTTGGATCTTCCTCCACATATTTTCAGCAAAAGTAGCCTAGGATGACTCTCCATTGAAGGGTGCATCTTTCTGTCGATGCGGAATTCAATTTCAAGCATTTTCAGTTTCGATGCGGAAGTTAGGGATTTCTACAGAAGAGGAATTTTTGAGTGAGACCTGCATAGGATTGTTCTTCTCATCAAAATCGAAGTTTAGAGACCTGGATCAAGAAATTTGGTTGGGTGAAACTCCAGGAAAGTCAAACCCTAGTTTGACCCTGAGCTAGGAGAAACCCTAAATACTAAAACTGCTAAGTTTTGGTACAGTCGCTATATTCCGAGATTGGCGAAGTCTAAAAAGCTAACACTTACAAGGGACGAATATAAAATACTAATGAACACTGTGTCCAAATCTCAGCCTCATATTCACTGTATTCTGGGAGATATGATCTCTCAAAGTTAGGGTTCTAGCCTCTTCCAGAAATCATCCATAAACAGGACACCTGGGAAAAATTGCAATATATTGGGCTACAGAGGTCCAAATGGAATTCCTGAAGATGTTCCAGAAAGGGCACAGATTTTACTTTCTGTGTTCTGAATATTAGACTTAGAATATAAACCAGTGACACGTGGCAGGCCGTACAACTTCTCTGTTCTGAACAGTCCTGTAACAGGTCACCTTGGGAAAAGGATCATAAATCCCAAATGGTGAACCAATTCTGATGAAACCTATGGTTTTGGATCAGGGACCTGTGATTTTACCTCATTGAGAAATTCCAGACATAGAGGATTAATAATTTCAGAGATATCACAGAAATAGTAACAGGAATTTCTGCAGAAGAAATCAGAAAATTAGGGCTTCCTATTCCGGGAGCTTCCCTCCACTGTTTTCAGAAAAGGAGTACATTGGACAGATCCATTTGAAGAGATCTATCTATTTGTCCAATAAGATATGAAAGATTCCAAGTTTTCAAAATTAGGGTTTCTGCGACAAACCCTAGATCAGCAAACTCCAGGACAAGGATGGACACCTCAAATCGATAAGATCTAATCGTTTGCTATTTCCATTTGAGGTTATCATTTCAATATGACATATCACATCAGCTTGGTGACAATATTGGGGAAGTTGACAACTTCCAAGCCTGGAAGTATATGATATCTCTGAAGAAAATGGATTGGACACCTACATGAGTATGGAGGTTCCAGTTTCAGAGGGAGATGAGGTTAGAAGTCTTTCACAAGGCCAAAAAAGACATCATGCTCATGCTGCAGAGGATGATGAACCTTCCATAAAGAGATCCAAATATGAAAGTGAAGATTCTTCAAGCGAGGATGAGTATGTTTTGATATCAGCCCTCACAGGTAACATTACTCATGGGAGTGATGATTGGCTGATAGACAGTGGTGCTTCCAAACATATGACGAGATTCAAAGAATCTTTTGTAAGACTATCAGAACATGAATCACCTCACAATGTGAAACTAGGAGATGACTACCAATATCCAATAAAAGGTAGTGGGGAATCTTCATACAAGCTAGACTCTAGTAAGTCTCTAACAATGAAAGAAGTATTGTTTGAATAATCTTCTCTCCATTTCAGCATTGATGCAAAAGGAATGTGGGTTGCATTCATAGATGGTCAAGTCATCATATGGCCAAAAAGGAAAGACTATCAATGATGCGGTAGTGATTGAAGAACAAGAAGGAGGCTTGTACAAATTGAAGGGATATCTAGAACAAGCCTTGATCCATGACACAGTAGAGCCAAATGAGCTTTGGCAAAGAAGGCTTGCACATGAGCACTACCTATTGCAAACAAAGCTGTTGAAGGTCTTCCAGAATTTCAAGCTATTTGAAGTGAAGAACAAAATCAGAATATGACTTAAAGAAACCAGTTGAAGAATGTGAAGATCCAGAATGCAGAGACCATGCAGTCATAAGAGTCTCTCAAATCAAAGAACAACTTGAAGCAGTAAAAGAAAAAGTGAAAAATGAAAAAGTGGTGATGGCCACCTTGAATGGCCTCCCATGATCGTGGAATTCATTCATGTGAGGAATGTGTGCTAGAAGGAAGTGATTACCTTCAATAGACTCTAGAAAGAGAACTCACAAGAAGAATAAGCTCAAGAAGAGAAGGTGGGAGCAACTGAATATCAAGCTCTTTCCATCCAAAGAATATCCCTCAAGCAATGAGGAATATGAAGAACTCAACTCTTGAAGAACTTCTTATCCACCTTAGCTTTTGGATAAGAAACGATGCTATTATGAATGAAGAAGACGATGAAGATGAAGGCTCAAGAAGGAGTCTATCCTCGAAACGAATAAAGATAAGTATTCAATTGTCATTTCATTATATTATTTTGTTATGCATTTGTTTATATTCAGTTATTGTATTATGCATGATAGGATGTTTGCATTAATGACAGAATACTACTAATATGGATGTGATGGGTAAGTAGCTCATGGGGCTATACAAATTCTCCATTGCTACTTATCTAGAATGAAACCTCTTTGCTGACATATTGGATTAGTGCACAATATCAATGTTGTCCTGGTAGAGATGGAAGGCATCTAGAAAGTTTCAATGAGATATGGATGAATGTTGTATTGGCTAAAGTAGTTGCATGATCATATATTTATGCATAAGTGTTTGCCAGTATAAATATTCCTTATGAAATGTTTCTAACCATACAATTGCATTTGACTTGTAGGAAAGATCGCATACATAATCGCCTACAAGAAAAGAAGAATGAAGAGTTGTTCCAAAGAACAAGTGACGACAGTTCAAAGACAAAGAATAATATGATGAGTGCAGTGACATCATTGATGCAGAACCTTCCAGCAACCAAGAAAAAAGGGAAGATCAGTTCAAGAAGAATGATGTCAGGGCGCAGTATCGAGACCTGAAGAAAATTTCATAGTTCCATCATGCAGTAGATGGAAACATCGTGGGATACAAAGCAAGATTCGTAGCATGAGGCTTCTCATGAAGAGAAGGCATAGTCTACAAAGAAACATTTATAGCTAATAGAAGTGAAGTCACATGACATGCATAATCATGTGTGCAAATGAAAGAAGGCCTTGTACGAGTTCAAAAGACACCCATGGGATAACACATACATGATGAGCTTGATGAATATATTAACCTTTGCTACAAGGTTGATAAGGGATGACAAGCTCACAAATGGGTGCAAGATGAAATTTTGAAGAAGTTCAAGATAGAGGATCTTAGTATCCAGTGATCCTAGATGGATACTACTTGTCACTCCAGTACAGAATGTTTCAGTGCATAGAGTACAGAAGACAGAGGGAGTATGATGCTCCGCTTCAGAGGGAGTGATTGCAGAAGATCCTGAGGTTCGACATGGTACGATAGGATGGGCAGATTACTGATGATTCTAGGCTTTACTGAGAGTAAAGTGGATTTCAACCTTTGCTTCAAGGTTGAAGACAGAAGACCAGTGATGCGCCTGTTATGTGCCGATGCACTATTGTTCTAGGCATGGAGGTGTGGCAGAGTACAGATGGGATCTTCCTTGGACAAGGGAAGTATGCAGTAGAGATCTTGAAGAGATTCAGAATGATGGACTGCATGACCACACCTATGGCATCGAACATGAAGCTATTAAGTGATGCTTCATCAGAGATGGTTGATGCTATGATGTATTGTCAGATGATTGGGTCCTTGATGTACCTGAGACCAGATATTTTCTTTGCTGTGAACACATTGATACATGTTCACCTGATGGTTGCAAAGCATGCAGGGGTACAGTTGATTATGGGCTCAAGTACGATGCAAATAAAAAGATTAACCTGGAAGGTTATGTTGATTCAGATTGGGCAGGCAGTGCCATCGACAAGAAGAGTACTTCAGGATGTTGCTTTAGTATGGGATCATGTGTGATCTCTTGGTTTAGCAGGAAGCAATTCTGTGTGGCACTGAGTACGGCTGAAGCAGAGTATGTCGCAGCTTGTTCAGCTAGTTGTGAGGCAGTATGGCTATAGAAGCTACTGTCTGATATATTTGATCTCCTGTTAGATGCTACTTGTATACACTGTGAAAACCAAAGTTGCGTGAAGCTGTCAGGGAATCCAGTGTTCCATGACAAGTCGAAGCATATCGAGATCAAGTATCACTATATCAGGGATATGGTGCAGAGAGGAGCAGTGAAGCTCCAGTATGTTGCGACGGAGGAACAGATAGCTGATGTATTGACGAAGCCATTGGATAGGATGAAGTTCGAGTACTTCAGAGAGAGACTTGGTGTTCTCCAGATCAAGCTTCCTCCCAGAGACAGTGATGAGTCCCAAAGCCATTCTGACGAGCAGGTCAGATGTAAGGGCTGAGCCATTCTATCATGGTGAGAGGATTCATTTCCTTCCATGTCAGATATGAGTGCTAACTGCCATTCGAGGAATGGAGGCACCTGGTCAGTTACCAGGAACACTCAGTCAGGGACTG
Source organism: Pseudotsuga menziesii (assembly GCA_001517045.1). Lineage (NCBI taxonomy): Eukaryota > Viridiplantae > Streptophyta > Pinopsida > Pinales > Pinaceae > Pseudotsuga > Pseudotsuga menziesii. Next base: position 9,546 of record LPNX010752068.1, on the reverse strand, counting down.
AGAGAGCCATTCTGACGAGCAAGTCAGATATAAGGGTTGAGCCATTCTGGTCATGGCTAAAGGATTAAGTTCCTACCATGACAGATGTGAGTGCTGGCCATTCTGTCGAGTAGTACATATGTAAGGGCAATTGCCACTCTCTGGGAGAGTGGAGGCGCCTGGTCAGTTACCAGGTAGCTCAGTCAGGGACTAGGGGCTATTCTGATGAGGGTGTAGGATTCAGTTCCTACCAAGTCAGATGTGAGTGCACAAATCTCTCATCACTGTGAGCAGATGTGATCCAGCCTGGATGAGAGTCTTTCATCATTGTGAGCGGATATGGTTCCAGCCTGGATGAAAGTGAGAAAATCTTCCATCACTGTGAGCGGATGTGATCCAGCCTAGATGGAAGTGCAGGACTCTCCCATCATTGTGAGTGGATGTGATCCAGCCTGGATGGATGTGAGTACTGTGCCATTCTGACGAGTAGGTCAGATATAAGTGCAGAGCCATTTCACAGATGTTAGTGATGTGATGTCCTATCATGCTGGTGAATGTGAGTGCTGGGCCTTTCTGATGTGATTGTAGTTTACTACATGATCAGATGTGAGTGCTGGGCATGCCTTTCTGACGAGCAGGTCAGATATAAGTGCTGGGCGAAGACCTACCTGGTGGCTAGGCCTACAACCAGCATGAAAAAGGGCTGGCTTTGTAGAACTTCCTATGACGAGATAGTACACACATGATGATGACCAGTGGAGATCCAGATCGAGCTATGATCCAGATCCAGTTATGATGACTCCAAGAGATCCAGATTGAGTGATGATCCAGATCCAACAGTAGTGATCCAGATCGAGTGATGATCCAGATCCATTCCAGTGATGATGATCCAGATCGAGTGATGATCCAAATCCAGTGATGACGTTCTATGATGATCCAAATCGAGAGATTATCCAGATCCAGATGACTTGAAGATGAAGATGACTTGAAGACGAAGATGATCTAGTTGATGCAGAGAAGAAGACCAGTTCTGAAAATTGTGTCGAAAGAATACCTTCCTAGTTAAGAGGGAGTGTTGATGTATATGTAACTTCGGAATGTATTATTCCATATATCTTATGTATTGTAACCTGATGTTTATTCCAGGATGTTTCTATTATGTATTTGAGTCATGTGGTCATGCCCCGATGTTCCTATCAGGAGGATTAATAATGTAAATAATTCATATCAAGTCATTAGGTAAGTCCCCATAGTTTCGGGGCACTTTAGTTATTATACACTAATTAAGGTGTAGGCTCGGGTAAGTAATATTAGGTCGAGCCTACATGTGAAAGTGTAATTCAAGTGAATGGACTAATATAAATAGAGTGTGTGAGTCTCTCTATTTATCACTTGTGAATTACATCACTTGCTCTCTCAAGTGTGGCGCACCTTTGGAGAAGGAAATACTTTGGCTTGACAGAAGACAAAAGGATGTTGTTGTGTTGGGAGGTCATCTTACTATTTTCGGTTTCACATCTTGTGGTGATACTATATTAGAGGAATTTGAGGGGTTTTCTCCATTTATGGTTTCCCCTACCAAAACTCTTTGTGTCTCTTGTCTCATGTGATGTGCTTATGTTATTGCTGTGCTTGTTATTCTCTCATTGAAAAGATCCTAACATAATGCTAGCTTAAATGTTGAAAAACTAACAAATATTTCATGTTGACTTATGCTTACAAATTTAGGAAATAATGGCACAACAAGATTCCCCTTAAGGATCAACTCTCCACTAACCCTTATCCTCAAAACCAATATGACACTAAGTGCTAAAACCCTAATTCCAAAATCCCTAACCCATGAATAGCTCCTTAATCATGATATGATGACTAACTACTCACACAATAAGAAGAAAGTGTTGGTGCAAGCTAATGATAGTCTCTCATGACACGTTAGTGGCAACACAAACCTAGAAAAATATTAATTTGTTAAATCAGAGGGATGGTTTGAGATACTTCCATAATGAATTTGAATATGGTGTAAAAATACGAAATGTAGGAAAATGAATTATCTTTCCAATTTTATTTTACTTTTATAGAAAGTATGTATCACTAGGTGAAATTTGTGTCTTTCCAACATTGGTATCTTAAGTTTCATGCAAAATATAGTGTATATGTGTTTGTTAGTGAAACCTTAAAGTGGTTTAATTTTTTGAAGTTGGATTGTCAAGCCTACATGAATTCAAATATTGAAGAAGATTATAGAAGAGAGGCAAGAAATTTAGTAACTCTGATAAATCATTCATGAAAAATTAAACAAACATGAGACCAATAACGGGAATAATGATATTACATTCATTAATCCATTAATAATGGGTAATACAATGGTGTTACAAATAGGACAATTGGAATTCCTAAGATAGGATTCGAATATACCAATCTTGACTGGCTCCGGAGCTAACTCGGTCTGGGAAAATCACCACTAGAGCTCACTAATGCAACTATGGATCACTGAATCAATTCACAACTAGTTAAATGACTAAGTTAGGTGAGAAAAGGTGCCCTATTTTCCTCAAATCATGCAAAGTGGCGCAAGGATGACTGAGAGAAATCTAACTAATGGGAATCAGAGCATAACTGAACACCGACAAGGGTCAACTATTGGAGATTGTTGGTAGCACTCAGAGTGCGTTCCTAAATTATAGGGATTAGTCCCTAGAGCTCCTAAACTCATGCATAATGCTGCATTGAGTGGTAGGCAGCATTTAGGTGTGTCCCACATGCACTAGTGAAGTGACAATAATCACATAAGCTAGGAAAATATAGTTAGATTATGGTGTTCAAAGGGAGGATTAATTAATAATTCTAACAGCCCCCCTTAATCCTATCTTGGAAAACCTTGTCCCTTGCAACTAAGACCAAAGGTCACCCATAAAATCTAAATGCAAAAAATGTATGCTTAACAAATTGAGGAAATGGTGAAAACCTCCCCTCAAAATAAGTAGAAAAAAACATATCAAACTTTCATACTAAGAGAAAAAATTTCTTCTTGAGTAAAAACATGTGAAAAGGTTTCTACAATATGCATCTCTGTGGAGCAGTAATACAGTGTGATGGTTCTTGTGTGCACTGGCTTCCTTGTATTCTACATGCAAAATTTTCCACCCTCTTCCAATATGATGACATATAGGAGAAGTAATGTTTCCATTGTATCTTCTTTCTAGAGGAAGAGTGACATGATCGAATTTGTTCTTCAGTGAGCATAATTGTTGATCAGACCTTACCATCATGTAGCATCTCTCTAGGATTTTGTAGAACCTCTATAAAAGAAGTGAATTTGCTTGACATAGCGCAAGGATCTCTTTTTGAAAATGTGATCTTGTTCTCCTCATGTCATATGACTCTATAGGAATGTCCCTAGCTGCCTCAATAACCCTTTTATACCACTTAGGCCTAGGATTAGGAGTAGGGACTGGATATGGATCTGTATCCAATTGAACTTCATCTTCAATTCCATTAAACTGGTTCAGCTTGGTCCTCTACTTTGTATTCTAAATATGACACATTAATGGAAACATTATCATATACAAAAGGTTTAGGTAGAATGGTTTCACCTTCCCTTTCAAATGGCAGCTGAGATAGAAAGAAAGTGTGAGAATTCATATTCCTTGGAGGCATGGTTTGCAATACCTTTCATTATAAGCTTCCTAGTTGAGATATCTGATATCTCCATTGAGTCAATACCAAATACTACTCACTTTAGTGAGCCTATATGAGTCATCTGGTATACATACACCAAATTTTCATTTAAGGAGGGCACATAGAGGACACTCTTAAACACTCCATGCTCTAATTTGATTGAACCCTTTCCTTCAGCTTCAATTTGAGTGTCATCACCCATGTGAATACTCAGACCATCAGTTAGTTGTAATGAAGAGAATTATTCTTTCGATGCAACCATGTGATTGGAGGATCCTAAATCAATGACATGGCATGTGTTTTTGAAAAACCAGCCTTCAGTGCATGGCATCTCTCATCATGATCTTTAGTCTTGTCTCCATATTCAGCCTTCCTTGCGCCTTCAAGGAGGGAAATATTGTGTTTCTCAAGGAATTTTTTTCATCTGATCTATGGTCTTCTTCATACAATATTTCTCTGTATGGTTTCCTTTCTTATAGTAGGAGCACTTTCCCTTGTCAAACCTATTATTTTTCTCCTTCCTAGATTCTGAGGCTTCATCTGTTGGATCAAACTCTTCCTTAGGCTCGAATTCATTGTTCCTTTTTTCTTCCTCTTTGCTTATGCATCCTTTGTATCTCCATCCAAGAGAGCTTGATTTGGAGAGGCCTGAGGGCTCCCATTTATATCATCTTGTCTTATTCCAGTATTAGAGATGATGTGAAGGAATCGAAGGATCATGACATTCACCAATTAGGAGTTGTAATTCTACTAGAGTGAAAAGTAGATACGAACACTGATAATTCTGTGCCAATTTTGCTCATAATAGATAGCACCAATTTCTCATCCTTCTTATTAATCTCGCACTGCTTGCATTGCATGACTAGTGATTTGAATTTTGAGAAAAAATGTTGTACAATTTCGAAGTTGTTTGGCTATCATGCTATCAACTCATTCCCTAGGCCCCTCATATCATCCTATTTTCCAAAAAAGGATTCAAGCTTATCCCATACTTCCTTTGGTGTTCTCAATCCTTCAAGGTGAAAGAGTAAATCTTTATAGATGTGGATGCACATGAATCCAAATGCTTCATAAAGCTAGTTCAAATCCTTTAATTTTTCAAATTTCCGCTAGGGTTCGACCTCTCTGCACATGTGACCCTGTACAGAGCCTTCTTGCATAAGACAAACTGCATATAAGCCCTCCAATCAAGATAGTTTAAGGGTGTGAGGATTTTGGGTGTCAAATATGTTGAATTCTCCATCTTAGTCAAGAAACAACTAATTCTTCAGATTATGTTCAATTTACTTGCAAAAACACTTCAATTTGAAATCAAGCCAATTCACACACTCTCCACTTTGACATGTGCACTTTCTCTTGGTGCATCACACCTGGATAGACTTATCTGGACAAAATATAGAGGGAGAAAGGCAAGAATACAAAGAATTATGTGGAACCCAATTGCTTTTGGTGCATCAATGGAATTTTTCTAAGATTTGAAGCTGGCATGAATACCTGCTATGATACCATGTTTAATTTTGTGAAGTTGTATCCTCAGGACTACATGAATTCAAATATGAAAGAAGATTATAGAAGAGAGTTGACCAATTCAGTAACTATAATAAATAATTCATGGAAAACTAAACACACATGAGACCAATAATGACAATAATGATATTACATCCATTAATTAGTTAATAATATTCAATACAATGGTGTTACAAATCTAGAAGAATTTGAATGCCTAAGATAAGATTCAAATATATCAACCTAGACTAACTCCAGACCTAACTTAATGTGGTAAAATCACCACTAGAGCTCACTAATGCAAATTCGAATCAATGAATTAGTTCACAACCAGTTAACTGACTAATTTAGGTGAGAAAGGGCACCATACTTTCCTCAAATCATGCAAAGTGGCACTAGGATGACTGAGAGTGATCTAACTGATGGGAATCAGAGCATAATTGAACATAACTGAACACCTACTAGGGTCAACTGTTGGAGACTAATAGTGGCACTCAGAGTGGGTTCCTACATTGGAGACTACTAGTGGCACTCAGAGTGGGTTCCTAAATTATAGGGATTGGTCCCTGGTGATCCTAAACTCATGTACATTGATGCATTGACTAGAAGGTGTCCTCCATGTGTGTCCCCCATGCACTAGTTAAGTGACACTAATCACCTAATCTAGGAAAATATAATTAGACTATGGTGGTCAAAGGGAGGATTAATTAAAAATCCTAACAGTAGTACCTAAATGATGGAATTTCCCTAAAAACAATTGTAGAGATGTAGTGAACACATTGATCCAATGCACGACTATTTTTTCAAAAATTATATTCTTAATTATATATATATATTTAATTATAAAAGGCATTATATATTTGAAATGACAAGGCCTTTTTTTAGTCTATCCTAAATGGGTCTTAACATTATCAAACAATATTTTAATTTTTTTAGATCATAAGCCTCAGTGCATTCTAGTGCACCATATAATTTTTGTAAAAAATGATTAAGGTGAAAAAACGTTATAGCATAAACAAAGGAGGTGTATTTTTTAAGGTTTTGGTGTATGTCCAGAGGAAAATATATTAAAAATAATAAACAATATTACTTAAAAACTGTGTAATATAGACAGTTGACTCTATATGGGTTTGTCGTCACAATGACAATAGATTTGTCTAGCCTATAGAAAAATAATGTAAAAAATAAAGATATAGAGAGATATCCTAAAAATGAGAATTTTCAAGAATTTGTAGTCTGAAGCACCAGAGTTGTCCTCCCGAACCTATATCCAAACCAACCTAGTCAGCAAACAAGTAATTCTCCCACCTATGAATTCAAATTTAAAAAAGCATGCACATGCACATGCTCTAAACGCACCCGTGTGCTTTTATAATTAAAAAACATGTTTTAGTATTTTGGCCATAACTTCCTATCCAGATATTAATTTTTGGAGTTCTTTATCTCATTGAAAGGGTCTTGAAGATATCTACACAATCATATAATTGTTATGTTATGTTTATACAAAAATATTTCTTATTTAAACAAATAAAGAATATAAATTAAATGTTTAGGTCATGCTTGATACATATGACCACTACATATTCCCTCTAATAATGATATTTGGTCCAAGGAAGAAAACCATACATTTGGACCTAAAGAAACACTTGAGGAATCCAAAGAAATGAACAATGTTTTGAAGCACCATCCAGGACTTTGTAAAGGTATCCATGGAACCATGTATTTAGTTCATGTGGCCTTAGCGCCTTCGCAAAGACAACGAACCAATATTGTAGCCCTAAAATTGTTGTTGATGAATCCAAAGAAATGAAAAAATATTCAAAGAACCACAAATGAATTCATATGGCTATCCATGGAACTATGTGTCTAGGTCTTATGGCCTTAGGTCCTTCAACATGATCAATAGAGGATAATTGATTGTGTTCCTAATGCATGCATGCATTGTTCAATGTATGTTTGGAGCTAGTAGGGGAGAGAGGGAGAGATTTGTAGATGGAGAAAGAGAATCAGATTAGGGGACGAGGAACTGTGATAGGTCAAGTGGGAGGGGGAGAGTGAGTGAGTAATAGGTGTAAAGGGATGGATTTATAAATGGAGAGAGACAGAGAGAGAGAGAGAAGGGGGTGGGGAAGAGTGATAGGTCAGGGGGGAAGAGAGTGAGTGAGTAATAGGTGGAGAGGGAGATAGAGATAGAGAATGAGTGAGATGTTGAGAGAGATAGAGAAAAAGAGGGAGGGGGTTAGAGAGAGAGAGAGAGAGAGAGAGAGAGAGAGAGAGAGATTTGAGGGCGGGATATATATATATAGAGAGAGAGAGAGTGAGGGAAGGGGGTGGGGAGGAGTGATTGGGATATTGGGAGAGAGCGTAAGTGAGGGAGAGGTAGGGAGGCAAAAAATGGATAGAGTGGGTGAGAGGTTGAAGGGGGGGAGGGAGAGAGAGGGAGAGGGAGGGAGGATGTGTGTGTATGCGTGTTTGTGAGAGAGAGAGAGATTAGTGTAAGATATATGTGGAGAGAGAGATATGTTGGTTATGTAGCCTAATCTTACTGATTCTAGATTTCATGTTTCATCCATGTTTTGATCCCAATATCATGACAGGGGTTGTGGGGGGATTCCCCCCCACTAAAGTCACCATGGGGTGTCCAAGGGGGTACGGGCGGGCAACCGAATTGGGGTCCCTCCCCTTGCAGGGGTTCAGGGGGAGAGTCCCTATAATGAAAATTTAGGAAAAAGCACCTTTTAAAATGTTGTAATTTCATAGTCATGACTTGGTCAATAAGGGTTATTTACGAGCCCATGGTTTTGGGCAGTCCATGGTATTTTCCCATGGTATTCAATTTATAAAATGAAGTCATTGTAATACAACTGGGTATTATATTGCATTATAGCATTTTAAAAGTGATCTTTGTCATTACATTAGAGGAAATTTCAACTCAAAATGGGCCTCCTAAAAAAAATTAATAAAATAATAGTTAAAATAATAAAATAATATTTATTAATTTTGGAGGAAGAAAAGAAAAAAAACTACTTTTTTGTTTGTATTTTTGACATATCTCCCCGTGTTTTTACTCAAATTTCAACTAGGAGAGCTCGTTGGACGTGGAATTAAATTCCGCATCCAATGAGTACCAACTCGGCGTACTTTTGACAGACCCCGCTACCCCAAAAACAATAATCATCACGTTTTTTTGGTATTTTTTTTTGGGGGGTAGCACGGTCTATCAAAAGTATGTCAAGTGGGTACTCATTAGACGTGGAATTTAATTCCACATCCAATGAGCTCTCCCGATCGAAATTTGAGGAAAAGAACAGGGAGATATGTTGAAAATA
>LPNX010752041.1:590329-615510 GCA_001517045.1 Pseudotsuga menziesii | reverse complement strand
CTTGTATTAAGTTGAGAAAATATAACAATTAAAATCAATTTTATATATATATATATATATATATATATATATATATATATATATATATACTTGCAACTATAGAAAGATGCATAGCTAGCATGTTAGCTTAGATATTGAATTGATATCATGATTAAAGGTACTAGGGTGGTGTTCATTAGTAATACCTTACGAGATGAGGAATTATACAAAGGATAAAAAGGATAGACTTCTTATAGAAAATAGTTCTTCCTTCCTTACATAAAAGTAATAACACTATAGTTTAAATAAATACAAGTTGTATTAGTCCATATCTAATTAATAAGTACTAGAATAGCTTAAAAACTATCTTATGTACTAAATACTAGTTCTATGTGTGTCCTTTAGTCAATGTACTTAATGTCTATACTCAGATCATAGGTTTCCCAGGTTAACTCGATATTTGTAGAAACCAAAATTTTGGAGGTTAATTCAGCATCAAGTATATAAACGAAGGAAACTGCTATACGAGATGCCTTTCACTAGAGTTACATACCGGCATTGAACTGAAAATAGAATGATGAAAGTTAAACGAACAGATTTTAGTTATAGTGAATTGGAAGAGTAACTTAGCTATGTTTAGATTACTAAAAATACTTATATTACTAGTAACTATGAAGAACATAAATAATAAGATCAACGGTACATCTTTTACTTCTCAAAGTTGTAAAACAAATAAATTAACTAGAATTTTATTCTATGCTAGTTGAGATAATAATCTCGATATGGAAACTGGTAACAAACTTCTTACCTGTAAAGGACATGTAAAAGAAGCATCACTTCACTGCATTAGCTATAAGCTAAGTAAACCTCGATATCAACTGAAGTTGTTTCCTACTTGTCATAAGACACTAAAACAAACTTAGTACTGGAATTTAAACATATTTTTCAATTCCTGTTATTCCAAATCATAACCTGCTAAATCCAATCCTTAACATGGAATTATGAAAACAAACTAATAAGTATACAGAACCAGAGATTAAAAAATATTCAGTTCTAGTTTAATACTATTTAAAGTAACTGTTAGGATTTAATTGTTCCTAGGCAGTGACGACTACGAACATTTTATGTTACATGAATTTTTTTAAATTTTTACGAATTTTTGGAGTGTTACATGTGGTATCAGAGCACAAGTTCAGACACTAGGCATGAATGTGGCTCAACCTGTATAGATAAATAGTAAATTAAAATGTATGCATACTGATTATTATTTTTCTTTTTGAAATGTTATTTCCAGAAAAAATTTCTGAATTAAATTGCAGGTATGGAAAGATTGGAGGAATATGCAGATGAGGAGTCCTCGTTTACTGGACGATTTAATTCTAAAAGAGAACCTATACAAGAAGAAATAACTAATAACTCTTATGAATTATTACAAATAGTTAAAAAGGAAAATGAAATAATTCTGAGAGCTCAACAGGAGCTGAATCAGATCTTAATGGAAAATTTTCATAATGAAGAAAAAGATAAAAGAATAGAATTTGAAGATATGCCTTACCATCATAAAAATAAAAAGTCTAAACAGTCGAAAATAGAAAGTAGCTCATCCTCTAAGATTTATGGCGATCCACATAAGAAGAATTATCAGTATACTAGTGATAGTAGCGAAGTTAATAATCAGACAAGAAAGAGAAAATTTAAGCCTTATGAAGAAATTTCAGGAGAATTTAAGAAAATAAAACCACCAACCTTTAATGGTGAAACTGAGAAAGGAGAAGAGGCTGAATCATGGCTGTCTGGGAAGAAGAAATATTTTCAAATTTATAATTATTCTGATCAGCTAAAAGCAAGAATGGCCATTTACAGCCTCACTGGGAAGGCAGATATTTGGTGGCAGCACCTAAAATGAGTAAAAGGAACTAGGGTGACGAACATTAACTGGAGTACATTTAAGAAATATTTTAAGAAGAAATTCTTGTCAGAACAGTACTACGAAGAGCGGGCAAAGGAATTTTATGAACTAAAGCTGGGAACAATGAACATGAAAGAACTAAACAGAAAATTTTTAAGTCTGCTTCGATATGTGCCTTACATTCTGGATGAGAAGCCTAAGGTACAATGGTTTCGAAGTTGTTTACCTTTTCATATAAAATATAAAATTGAATATGACAATCCAAAAACCTTAGAGGGGGCTATGTGAAAGGCAAATTTCCAATCCAAAAAGGGGACAATCCAAAAAGGAAAGTATGTCAAACCGAAAGGCTAAAAGATCTAATAATTTTGAACAAAAGAAGAAAGGTTTCGTACCTATCCGTAATTTTAGGAATAATAACACACGAAATTTTCCTAATAAAAATTTCCAAGGGAATAAAGGTAATTCAAAGTTAAATCCAAATGGCCTAAGAATAAAGAACCTGTTAATAATCACAGTAATTACACCAAGAATAATGAACGAAAAGAACCAGTAAAATGTTGGGAATGTAATGGTCTTCATTATGCATCAGTTTGCCCCAACCAGAAGAAGACTGTTAGCAACATACATATCGTGCAGGAGGAGATGACTGTTGGTGATCTAGCAAGGACAGTGCCCAGGATCAACGCAGCATTGGAAAATAGGCAGGCGAACTATCAAACTTCCATGGTAGAAATGGAAGGTAAGTTGAATCAAACACCTATTTCTATTTTAATTGATCCAGGGGCCAGCTTAAGTTATATTTCTCCTGATTTAGTAGAAAAATGCAAGTTATCAAGAGAAATTTTTTCAAATTCATGGTTAGTTTAGCTAGATACTGGCGCAAAAAGAAAGGTGATTAGTTTTGTAAAGGATTGTACTGTAAACTTGGATCAGTTTGAAACCTTTGTTAAGATTAATGTACTACCTTTAGGTTCTTATGATATGTTAATTGGTATGGACTGGTTAGAACAGTATAGGGTAGTCCTGAACTATTTCGATAAAACTTTTACTTGCATAAATAACTATGGAGAAACAGTAAATGTAAGGGGAATCCCTAGGAAAATAGCTATAAGACAGATCTCTTCTTTGCAATTAAAGAGAGTTGTTCGGAAGGGTTGTAAAGCCTTTTCTCTGATAGTAATAAATGAAGAAAATACTAATAATTAAGATAAATTAAAACTGGAAGACATTCTGATCCTAAGGGGGTATTCAGATGTATTTTCGGAAGAAATTTTGGGACTACCTCCGAAGAGGGAGTTAGATTTCACTATTGAGTTGGTACTTGGTGCAGTGCCCAGGTAAAAATCCCCTTATCGAATGAATATATGGGAAGTAAATGAATTAAAATCACAATTAATATAACTTATTGATAAGAATTATATCAGACCTAGTGTGTCTCCTTGGGGAGCACCTATTATTTTCATTAAAACTAAGGAAGGAACTCTACGATTATATATAGATTACCATCAACTTAATAAAATGACTATTAAAAATAGATATCTGTTACCCCGCATAGATGATATGTTTGATCAACTAAGTGGAATGAGAGCAGGTGGCTCATTAAGTGAACACTGACCCAAAAGACCTAGGCATGCTAATAAAACTTCCCATTGAAGACATCTGAGGCTGCTCATTTTTCCTGACTTGTGAACATTCTGAGTGAATGAAGTGCACAAGAAAATTCGATGGAGGGGATTAGATGAAGTATGCTTTGAGTGGAAAAGTGCTAAAGACCTGAACTAGTGCAGCTATTCTAAGCTGAGTTCATGTTGCTACATGCAGAACTGATTGACTGCTGAACACTCAGTAGAGTTGCAGAGGAATACTAAACTACATCTCTCACCCATTACTTCTACCAGGTGGACCACGAGACAAGATCAGGGGTCCTGAGATTCACAGTCCAGCTTTTCTCCAGGAGTTGGTTGGGAGGAACAAGTTCCTTAAGTCGTTTTCACCTCATCTATATTTCCAGGTTCTACTTGATATATCTAGCTTTCTAAATATTTATTGTTATCTCGAAAATTTAAGTTTAAACAATGATAGGTTATGATACTATTATCCTGCTGCTAGGGTTAGTTAAGAGAAATACTTTTACTATGAAAATATAGTTAAATGATAGAATAGATAGGTTAGGGTAACTGATTAGAAGAATTACTAGTTTTACTGATAGATAAACAAATACCTAAGTGTATTTTTCCACACCTTTTATAATGGTAGTACTCTAGTACAGTAGGTTAGATTAATTTCAGATAAAGAATCGAATGAAGTATGCATAAATGTGATTTATTATTTACTACATCATAAGATTGATTCGTATGTACTTACTTTGTTTTATTTTAGATGTCTTTATTTAGTTAGAGTACTTGAATAATATAAACAGAATTGTCTAGGAAAGATCCAAAAGTATAGGTTTACTTAGTCGGTGTATTTGCTTACACAGTAGATAGATTATTTATTATAAGTCTATTATTATAATAATTAATAGTCATTATAAAAACATAAAGTAAATAACCAATATTAACTTTAAAAAATAGTAAAAAAAGCTAGAAATATACTGTAATAAATTCATCTAAGTAAAATGCAAACTACGATAACATTATAACACTAACTAAATATTTTAAACTAAGGGAATTAGGGTTTATAAATAAACTTGTTTAAATAAACTGTAAAAATATAAATAACATTACCACCTCTTTTACTAACAATGGGTTATTCATTTCAACTATAAAACAAATTAAAGCTTACTTACTTCAATTATATAACCATAAGTATTGAACAGGTAAATAAACAAATTTAAGATATTATCCACAATAATAGTATTAAGTGTGATAAACAGAAACTCTGTGAAGGTAATTAAAATATATTTTTTCAACATATAATAACCCAGAAAACACAATAAAAACTTAGGTTGGATAAACAACCTTTCTTTTTATTTACCTACTAAAGTAAATAATATCTAACAGTAAAAATCAAACTATCTGGAACATTTCTTTACTTTTTAAACATAATCAAAATAAAAATAAATTTACAGTAACAATACTTCTATGTAAGATATTTATTAAAAGAATTTGAAAATTAAACTAACACAGATTAACATTACAGCTTTTTTTTTTTTAAACACAGTATATATTTATTCTTAATATATAAATTACAAAATAGTAAGCTTTGAGCTTATCCAAGCTTTAAGTATCAGTTAAACCCTAAACTGAGTTATATCGATTATGCCCCTATGGCCTTTCAAAAACAGAGTCATGGCTGAGAAGCCTGTATAAAATAACTTAACTGAAAACAAAAATACGACTGGGAAGGTCGTAAATTCTTAACTCTCGGCTATGAAAGCCCCAGGTCTCCATAACAAATCATCCGCAAAGGGATTTAAATAAACTAAATAACATATTAAAGTAATGGCCACATGGCCTTCCAAAAATTTTTACAACACGATGTATCCACGGCCGAGCCAAAACCAAAAACTTAAGGAACTACTTCAACTAAAAATAAACACCATACACCACTGCAGGAGGAACCTCAATGAAACCATGGCTTACCATAAGAAACGCCAACGTGGAGCCCCTTCTTGTGGTAACTGTCAACTCAAGAATTTAGAACTCAAGCCTACAAAAGTGTTGAAACACAAAAATGTTAAACCACTGCTAATAAAGAAAGTATTAAACTGTTCAACAGTGCAATAATGAACATAAACTGGAAAAATTCATACCTGGTTCTATTTTTCTTTTCCATTGCTGTGAAAGACAGTCTAATCAAACCCTACCCACCATTTAGAGAACAATGAGCTTCACGAAAGTACTGCCAAAAGAAAGACACAGCTTGTAGAGTTCAAGTTGAACTCCAAAGCCACTACAAGGCAAGGTCAAATGCCACACCAGGAGTTGAGTAGTGAGAACAGTTAACACTTCATCCAACAAGACCACACTACGACAAACCAAGATTCGTGCTCACCTCATCATCTCACCAATGCACCAGTGAATGAATAATAGCGCTTGCAGAGTTAAGGTAACAATAGGTGCATCGTTTTTATAGAGCTAGGTAATGGCGAAGAGAGGGGTTCGTCCACAAAACAAAAGATAGTATCCAAATGCACCCCTACATGCAGAAGAAGAAAAACTAAAGGCAAGGAAGTTTACACAATGGAGTGACAGTCAGACCATGCGGCCATGAGTTCACGGCCATTTTCATTCAGAGCAAGGTAAAAGATAGGTTAATGCGATATTTTAGGGTTTAAAGTATTTTATATGATAAAAACCAAAAGATCAAACCTTATTCATTGAACGAGTCAACCACATGTCCTCAGATTTTATTTGTAAAATGTGGGTTTTCAATATAGTTCGAAAACCCCTGGAGTAGCCTGTAAACTATAAGCATTTGATCAATAAAAACTATGATATAACCTTGTTATAAATTTTCATCTCCTTCATCATGGTCAGCATACATGGTTGTATCCCTAACAATTAAAGAAGGTAGGTAGTAGTTATACTAGGGTTATAGTATGATTTATAATCTTTGCAATGTTTAAGAAAAACATATGCAAGAAACTATCCAAAGATAAATTGTATAATAAAATACCTTGTAGCAAGTTGAGAAAATATCACAATTAAAACCAATTATATATATATACTTGCAACTATAGAAAGATGCATAGCTAGCATGTTAGCTTAGATATTGAATTGATATCATGATTAAAGGTACTAGGGTGTTCTTCATTAGTAATACCTTATGAGATGAGGAATTATACAAAGGATAATAAGGATAGACTTCTTATAGAAAATAATTCTTCCTTCCTTACATAAAAGTAATAACACTATAGTTTAAAGAAATACAAGTTGTATTAGTGCATCTCTAATTAATAAGTACTAGAATAGCTTAAAAACTATCTTATGCACTAAGTACTAGTTCTATGTGTGTCCTTTAGTCAATGTACTTAATGTATGTACTAAGATCATAGATTTCCTAGGTTAACTCGATATTTGTAGAAACAAAAATATTGGAGGTTAATTCAACATCAAGTATATAAACAAAGGAAACTACTATACGAGATGCCTTTCACTAGAGTTACATACATGCATTAAACTGAAAATAGAATGATGAAAGTTAAACGAACAGATTTTAGTTATAGTGAATTGGAAGAGTAACTCAGCTAATTTCAGATTACTAAAAATACTTATATTACTAGTAACTATGAAGAACATATATAATAAGATCAACGGTACCTATTTTACTACTCGAAGCTGTAAAACAAATAAATTAACTAGCATTTTATTCTATGCTAGTTGAGATAATAATCTCGATCTGGAAACTGGTAACAAACTTCTTACCTATAAAGGACCTGTAAAAGAACCATCACTTCACTGCATTAGCTATAAGCTAAGTAAGCCTCGATCTCAACTGAATTTCTTTCCTACTTGTCATAAGATAGTAAAACAAACTTAGTACTAGAATTTAAACATATGTTTCAATTCCTGTTATTCCAAATCATAACTTGCTAAATCAAATCCTTAACATGGAATTATGAAAACAAACTAATAAGTATACAAAACTAGAGATTAACAAATATTCAGTTCTAGTTTAATACTGTTTAAAGCAACCGTTAGCAGTTAATTGTTCCTAGGCAGTCACGACTACGAACATTTTATGTTACATGAAAAATTTTAAATTTTTACTAATTTTTGGAGTGTTACATGTGGTATCATAGCACAAGTTCAGACACTAGGCCTGAATGTGGCTCAACCTGCATAGATAAATAGTAAATTAAAATGCATGCATACTGATTAGTTTTTTCTTTTTGAAATGTTATTTCCAGAAAATTTTTCTGGATTAAATTGCAGGTATGGAAAGATTGGAGGAATATGCAGATGAGGAGTCCCTGTTTACTGAACGAAGTAGTTCTAAAAGAGAACCTATACAAGAAGAAATAACTAATAACTCTTCTGAATTATTACAAATGGTTAAGGAACTAAGAACAGAGATGGAAACAGTCAAAAAGGAAAATGAAAGAATTCTGAGAGCTCAAGAGGAGCTGAATCAGATCTTAATGGAAAATTTTAAGAATGAAGAAAAAGATAAACGAACAGAATCTAAATATATGCCTTACCAACATAAAAATAAAAAGTATAAACAGTCTAAAATCGAAAGTAGCTCGTCCTCTGAGATTTATGGCGATCCACATAAGAAGAATTATCAGTATACTAGTGATAGTAGCGAAGATAATCATCAAACAAGAAAGAGAAAATTTAAGCCTTATGAATAAATTTCAGGAGAATTTAAGAAAATAAAACCACCAACCTTCAATGATAAAACTGAGAAAGGAGAAGAGGTTGAATCATGGCTGTCTGGGATGAAGAAATATTTTCAAATTTATAATTATTCTAATCAACTAAAAGCAAGAATGGTCATTTACAACCTCACTAGGCAGGCAGATCTTTGGTGGCAGGACCTAAAACGAGTAAAAGGAATTAGGGAGAAGAACATTAACTCGAGTACGTTTAAGAAATATTTTAAGAAGAAATTCTTGTCTAAACAATACTACAAAGAGTAGGCTAAGGAATTTTATGAACTAAATCTGAGAACAATGAACATGAAAAAACCAAGCAGCAAATTTTTAAGTCTTCTTCGATATGTGCCTTACATTGTGGATGAGAACCTAAGGTACGGCGGTTTCTAAGTTGTTTACCTTTTCATATAAAATATAGAATTGAATATGACAATCCAGAAACCTTGAAGGAGGCTATGCGAAAGGCAAATTTTTGCTATGAACAGAATCGCAAAAAGGAAAGTATGTCAAACTGGAAGGCTAAAAGATCTAATAATTTTGAACAAAAGAATAAAGGTTTCGTACCTAACCGTAATTTTAGGAATAATAACACAGGAAATTTTCTTAATAAAAATTTCCAAGGGAATAAAGGTAACTCACAGTTAAATCCAAATGGCCTAAGAAATAAAGAACCTGTTAATAATCATAGTAATTACACCAAGAATAATGAACGAAAAGAACCAGTAAAATGTTGGGAATGTAATGGTCCTCATTATGCATCAGTTTGCCCCAACCGGAAGAAGATTGTTAACAACATACATACGGTGCAGGAGGAGATGATTGTTGGTTATCTAGCAAGGACAATGCCTAGGATCAACGCAGCACTAGAAAACAGGCAGGCAGACTATCAAACTTCCATGGTGGAAGTGGAAGGTAAGTTGAATCAAAAACCTAATTCTATTTTAATTGATCCAGGGGCCAGATTAAGTTATATTTCTCCTGATTTAGTAGAAAAATGCAAGTTATCAAAAGAAAAGTTTGCAAAGTCATGGTTAGTTCAACTAGCTACTGGCGCAGAAAGAAAGGTGATTATTTTTGTAAAAGATTGTACTGTAAACTTGGATCAGTTTAAAACCGCTATTAATCTTAATGTACTACCTTTAGGTTCTTATGATATGTTAATTGGTATGGGTTGGTTAGAACAACATAGGGTAGTCCTAAACTGTTTCGATAAAACTTTTACTTGCGTAAATAATGATGGAGAAACAGTAAATGTAAGAGGAATCCCTAGGAAAACAACTATAAGACGAATCTCTGCTTTGGAATTAAAGAGAGTTGTTCGGAAGGGTTGTAAATCCTTTGCTATAACAGTAATAAATGAAGAAAATACTAATAATGAAGATAAATTAAAACTGGAAGACATTCTGATCCTGAGGGGGTATTCGGTTGTATTTCCTGGAAGAAATTCCAGGACTGCCTCCGAAGAGGGAGTTAGAATTCACTATTGAGTTGGTACTTGGTGCAGTACTCAGCTCAAAAACCCCTTATTGGATAAATATATTGGAATTAAATGAATTAAAATCGCAGTTAAAAGAACTTATTGATAGAATTATATTAGACCCAGTGTGTCTCCTTAGGGAGCACTTGTTATTTTAGTTAAAAAGAAGGACAAAACTTTACGATTATGCATAGATTATCGTCAACTTAATAAAATGACTATTAAAAACAGATATCCATTACCTCGCATAGATGATCTATTTGATTAGCTACGTGGAGCGATTGTATTTTCGAAGATTGATTTACGATTTGGTTATCACCAGGTCCGAATAAAAGATGAAGACATCTTTAAAACAACATTTAGGACCAGATATGGTCACTATGAGTTTGTTGTTATGACATTCAGGATTACTAACGCCCTGACTATCTTCATGTGTCTAATGAATAATGTAATGCATAACCACCTTGATAACTTCATGGTCGTATTTATTGACGACATTCTAATTTATTCTAAGTCTAAAGAATAACATGAGGAGCACTTAAAAATTGTTTTACAAGAATTATGAGAACATCAGCTTTATGCAAAATTTAGTAAATGTGATTTCTTTAAGGATGAAATATAGTACTTGGGTCATGTAGTGACTAAAGAAGGGATCTCTGTTGATCCAGAAAAGATAAGAGCAATCAAAGAATGGATAGGCCCAAAAGACGTAACCGACGTACGATCATTCATGGGAATTACTGGTTATTATTGAAGATTCATCGAAGGGTTTTCAAGAATTGCAAATCCCATAAATTCTTTACAGAAGAAAGGGAAGAAAATTGAGTGGAGTCAAAAGTGTGAAGGTAGTTTTAAAAAGTTAAAAACATTATTAACTATTGCACCAATCTTAAGAATTGTTGACCCTAATAAAGACTTTATAGTATGTACTGACACATGCAATGATGATCTAGGTGGAGTTCTAACTCAGGAAGAACATGTCATTGCATATGAGTCTAGGAAGCTGAAGATTCATGAGAAAAGCTACGCGACCTATGACTTAGAATTGGCTTCCATCATACATGACTTAAAAATGTGGCACCATCACTTAATCGAAAGAAAGTTTAGATTAATGACAGATAATAAAGGATTAAAATATTTGTTGGATCAACCTAACTTAAACGCAAGGCAAGCTAGGTGGCTAGCTTTTCTTAGCGAGTACGATTTTAAAATTCAACATATTAAGGGAAAATAAAATAAGGTTGTTGATGCTCTAAGCAGAAATGCAAAACTAAATTTTGTAGCAGCAATCAGCACCTATAAAACAGATTTAGAAGAACAGCTAGAGGAAGGAGTAATATTGGATGAAAATTATCAGAAATTACAAGCAAAAGTAACAGAAAATTTAATTGAAAGTTTAAGTACAGGGTATAGTCTAAATGAAAAAAGTTTATTACTATATAAAGACAGACTATACATACCTAATGTACCTAAGATTAAGCTACTGATTTTAAACAAAATTCATAAGACTCCTTACTCAGGACATCTTGGTTATCAGAAGACTATAACCATGTTAAGAAAGGATTTTTTTTGCCAAAAATGAAAAATGAACTGGAAGAATACATTGCCAAGTGATTTGAATGTCAGCAAGTTAAGACTGAACACCAGCATCCAGTCGGGTTACTTCATCCATTACCTATCCCTAGCTGGAAGTGGGAGATAATCAGCCTTGATTTTATTACAGGACTACCTAGAAATTAAAATTTGAATGACTCAATAATGGTAGTCGTTGATAAACTTAGTAAGGAAACTCATTTTATACATGTAAAAACTACTTATAAGGCTTCTAATATTGCTCATATATTCCTGAAACAAATTTTTCGTTTACATGGAATACCGAAAGTAATAATTTTAGACATAGACCCTAAGTTTACGGGCAATTTTTGGAAGTCTTTGTTTAAAGGACTGAATACTACTTTATATTTTAGTACCTCTTTCCATCCCCAGACAGATGGACAGACTGAAAGAGTGAATCAGGTATTGGAAGATCTGCTCAGAATGTATGTTAAAGAACAGCCAGGTAAATGGGAAGATTACTTACACTTGTTAGAGTTTTCTTACAACAATCGCTACCAAGCTTTAGCAAGATACAATCCATTTGAAATTTTGTATGGCAGGAAGTGTGATACCCCCATCTCATGGAGTAATCCAGTTGATAAGTTAGTATTAGGACCTAAACTATTAAAAGAGATGGAGTTAATTGTAAAACAGGTGCAAGGTAACTTGAAAGTTGCGCAAGACCAACAAAAAAGTCAAGCAGATCTTAAACGAACTCAAAAAGAATTCCAGGTTGGTGAACATGTCTTTATTAAGGTGAGTCCTAAAAAGAGTTCTCTGAGATTAGGAAGTTGTGCTAAGTTAGCACCCCGATATTGTGGAACTTTTGAAATACTGTCCAGATTAGGACAGGTGGCATATCAATTGGCTTTACCGCCAAATTTGAAGGTTCATAATGTCTTTCATATTTCTGTGTTAAAAAAATATGTACATGACGCCACTCATGGTATAAAATGGAATGATGTGCAGGTGGAACCCGAAGGAGATTTTCTGGTGGAACCGGATTATATCCTCGAAAGGAGGGAGATCTTGCTTCGGAATCGCACCATTGGTCAAGTGAAGGTGTAATGGAAGAACCTTAGTCTAGAAGAAGCCACCTCGGAATTGGAAAGTCATATGCAAGCTGCATATCCAGTTCTGTTCTAGGGTAATTCTAAGGACGAAGAATAAATAACATCGAGGACGATGTTATAATTTAAGGGGGTGTGTGTGTCACATGCCCCAATTTGCAAAACATTTTATGTTTTAAGAAACATTATGTTATATTTTATTATAAAGTTTGTAATTAATGACCAAGTGGGGTCAAGGATAATTGAATGTAATTGATGAATATTTTATTAATAAATAAATGAAATATGAGACAACAACTTAGGCAAGCTACTAAATGACTGTTTTACTGGTCACTTGGTGGAGAAGGCTAGGTTGAGAGCAGATTGACACTTGGCAGCATCCTCAAACTACTTCTAGTTGTTGCAGGTGGCAACTTCCCTATTTTTGTGGTCATGTTCCCCAAGAAAGTGGAACAAGAGCAGGTGGCTCGTTAAGTGAACACTGACCCAAAAGACCTAGGCATGCTAATAAAAATTCTCATTAAAGACAGCTGAGGTTGCTCATTTTTCCGTGACTTGTGAACATTATGAGTGAATGAAGTGCACAATAAAATTCGATGGAGGGGACTAGATGAAGTATGTTTTGAGTGGAAAAGTGCTGAAGACCTGAACTAGTGCAGCTATTCTAAGTTGAGTTCATGTTGTTGCATGCAGAACTGATTGACTGATGAACACTCAATAGAGTTCCAGAGGAATACTAAACTACATCTCTCACCCAGTTTTTCTACCAGGTGGACCAAGATACACGCTCGGGGGTCCCGATATTTGCAGTCCAACTTTTCTCCAAGAGTTGGTTGGGAGGAACAGGTTCCTTAAGTTGTTGTCACCTCATCTATATTTCCAGGTTCTACTTGATATATCTAGCTTTCTAAATATTTATTGTTATCTGGAAAGTTTAAGTTTAAGCAATGATAGGTTATGATACTATTCTATTGCAGCTAGGGTTAGTTAAGAGAAATACTTTTACTGTGAAAAGATAGTTAAATGCTAGAATATATAGGTAAGGGTAATTGATTAGAAGAATTACTAGTTTTAATGATAGATAAACAAATACCTAGCTGTATTTTTCCACACCTTTTATAAAGGTAGTACTCTAGTACAGTAGGTTAGATTAATTTCAGATAAAGAATCGAATGAAGTATGCATAAATGTGATTTATTATTTTCTACATATTCGTAAGAGTGATTCATATGTATGTGCTTTGTTTTATTGTAGATGTCTTTATTTAGTCAGAGTACTTGAATAATATAAACAAAACTGTTTAGGAAAGATCCAAAAGTATAGGTTTACTTAGTCTATGTATTTGCTTACACAGTAGATAGACTATTTATTATAAGTCTATTATTATAATTATTAACCATCATTATAAAAACAGAAATTAAATAACCAATATTAACTTAAAGAAGCACTAAACAAAGCTAGAAATATACTGTAATAAATTCATCTAAGTAAAATGCAAACTAGGATAACATTATAACACTAACTAAGTATTTTAAACTAAGGGAATTAGGGTTTATAAATAAACTTGTTTAAAGAAACTGTAAAAATATAAATAACATTACCACCTCTCTTACTAATAGAGGGGGTATTCATTTCAACTATAAAACAAATTAAAGCTTACTTACTTCAATTATATAACCATAAGTATTGAACTGGTAAATAAATAAATGTAATATATTATCCACAATAATAGTATTAAAACTGTGTGATAAACAGAGAGAAGGTAATTAAAAGATATTTTTTCAACATTTAATAACCTAGAAAACACAGTAAAAACTTAGGTTGGATAAACAACCTTTCTTTTTATTTACCTACTGAAGTAAATAATATCTAACAGTAAAAATCAAACTATCTCTAACATTTCTTTACTTTTTAAACATAATCAAAATAAAAATCAATTTACAGTAACGATACTTATGTGTAAGATATTTATTAAAAGAATTTGAAAATTAAACCAACACAGATTAACATTACTCTTTTAAAAAAACACAGTATATATTTATTTCCGAATATATAAATTACAAAATAGCAATCTTTGAGCTTATCCAAGCTTTAAGTATCAGTTAAACCCTAAACTGAATTATATCAGTTATGGCCCTATGGCCTTTCACAAATAGAGTCGCGGATGAGAAGCCTGTATAAAATAACTTAACTGAAAACAAAGCTACGACTGGGAAGGCAGTAAATTCTTAAGTCTCGGCTATGAAAGCCCAAGTCTCCATAACGAATCAACTGCAAAGGGCTTTAAATAAACTAAGTAACATATTAAAGTAACGGCCACATGTCCTTCCAAATTATTTTACAACATAGCGTATCCACTGTCGAGCCAAAACCAGAAACCCAAGGAACTGCTTCAACTAAAAATAAACACCATACACCACTATAGGAGTAACCTCAACAAAACCGAGGCTTACCAGAAGAAATGCCAACGTGGAACCCCTTTTTGTGGTAACCGTCAACTCAATCATTTCGGACTGAAGCCTGCAAAAGTGTTGAAACACAAAAATGTTAAACCACTGCTAATAATGAAAGTATTAAACTGAAACAGTGCAATAATGAACAAAAACTGGAAAAATTCATACCTGGTTCTATTTTTCTTTTCCCTTGCTGTGAAAGACGGTCTAATCAAACCCTAGCCACCATTTAGAGAACAACGAGCTTCACTAAAGTATTGCCAGAAGAAAAACACAGAGTGTAGAGTTCAAGTTGAACTCCAAAGACACAATGAGACAAGGTCAAATGCCACACCAGGAGTTGAGCAGTGAGAACAGCTAAGACTTCATCCAAAAATACTACACTATGACAATCCAAGAGCCGTGCTCACCTCATCATCTCACCAATGCACCAGTGAATGAATAATAGCACTTGCAGAGGCAAGGTAATGATAGGTGCATCATTTTTACATAGCTAGGTAATGGCGAAAAGAGGAGTTCATCCACAGAACAAAAGATAGTATCCAAATGCACCCCTACACGCAGAAGAAGAAAAACTAAAGGCAAGGAAGTTTACACAGTGGAGTGACAGTCAGGCCATGCGTCCATGAGCCCGCAGCCCTCTTCTTCCAGAGAAAGGTAAAAGATAGGTTAATGTGAGATTTTAGGGTTTAAAGGATTTGTGGTAAAAACCAAAAGATCAAACCCTATTCATTGAACTTCAACCATGTGTCTGCAGATTTTATTTGCAAAATGTGGGTTTTTTCTATAGTTCGAAAACCTCTGGAGTAGCCTACAAACAATATGCATTTGATCAATAAAAACTATGATAGAACCTTGTTATAAATTTTCTTATCCTTCATCATGGTCAGTATACATGGTTGTATCCCTAACAATTAAAGAAGGTAGGTAGTAATTATACGGGGGTTATAGTATGATTTATAATCTTTGCAATGTTTAAGAAAAACATATGCAAGAAACTATCCAAGGATAAATTGTATAATAAAATACCTTGTAGCAAGTTGAGAAGATATAACAATTAAAATCAATTATATATATATACTTGCTACTATAGAAATATGCATAGATATCATGTTAGCTTAGATATTGAATTGATATCATGATTAAAGGTACTAGGGTGTTGTTCATTAGTACTATCTTATGTGATAAGGAATTATACAAAGGATAAAAAGGATAGACTTCTAATAGAAAATCATTCTTCCTTCCTTACATAAAAAGTAATAACACTGTAGTTTAAAGAAATACAAGTTATATTAGTGCATCTCTAATTGATAAGTACTAGAATACCTTAAAAACTATCTTATGCACTAAGTACTAGTTCTATGTGTGTCATTTAGTCAATGTACTTAATGTCTATACTCAAATCATAGGTTTCCTAGGTTAACTCGATATTTGTAGAAACAAAAATCTTGGAGGTTAATTCAGCATCAAGTATATAAACAAAGGAAACTACTATACGAGATGCCTTTCACTAGAGTTACATACATGCATTAAATTGAAAATAGAATGATGAAAGTTAAACAAACAGATTTTAGTTATAGTGAATTGGAAGAGTAACTGAGCTAAGTTCAGATTACTAAAACTACTTAAATTACTAGTAACTATGAAGAACATAAATAATAAGATCAACAGTACCTCTTTTACTGCTCAAAGCTGTAAAACAAATAAATTAACTAGCATTTTATTCTATGCTAGTTGAGATAATAATCTCGATCTGGAAACTGGTAACAAACTTCTTACATGTAAAGGACCTCTAAAAGAAACATCACTTCACTGCATTAGCTATTAGCTAAGTAAGCCTCGATCTCAACTGAAAGTTCTTTCCTACTTGTCATAAGATAGTAAAACAAACTAGTACTAGAATTTAAACATATGTTTTGATTCCTGTTATTCCAAATCATAGCCTGCTAAATCAAATCCTTAACATGGAATTATGAAAACAAACTAATAAGTATACAGAACTGGAGATTAACAAATATTCAGTTCTATTTTAATACTGTTTAATGTAACCGTTAGCAATTAATTGTTCCTAGGCAGTGACGACTACAAATATTTTATGTTACACGGAAAATTTTAAAATTTTACGAATTTTTGGAGTGTTACACAAACTCTCCATTTCCCATTCTTCTTGGGTACTATCACGAGTGGAGAAACCCACTCACTGTCTGAGATCAGGTATATAAACCTTGCTTCCAAGAATTTTTGAATTTCCTCCTTCACTATGTCCCTAAATTGGGGTTCATCCTTCGTTGTGGCTGGCACACAGGCTAAGAGTCACTCTTGATATAAATGTGGTGGGTGCATAGATTAGAAGGGATACCCTTCATATCTGTGTACTCCTAGGAAAATGCCCCCTTATGCTTTTTCAAGAGAGTGATCAAGTGTTCATGTTCATCAAGAGCGAGATTGGGATTGATATTCAGTGTTGTTCCCGACTCTATCTCAATGGGAACACTTTTCAAATTTTTCAGCAGTTGAATTATGTGGGTGTCACTGACTAATGTCTCCTTTGTGAGATTTTCTTGCTCTTTTTCACCTCGGGTACTATTCAGGATCTGATAAATTTGTTTGTTGACAGAAGTGGGTTCACTGATGAAACTATTAATGGCAATGGCATCGTCCTCTGTTTCATCCTTTAAATTCAAGGCCTTCCCTATTGTTAACAGTGGTTGAACGCCCTTCTCTTCCTCTATCTCCATCCATAATGGAGTTTCATCTTCTAGACTAGGTCGAGCTGGAGGATACAGGGTCAGGTTTTTTGTTTTGGTCTCGTCTGAGATGGTCATAGACCCTGACCGACAGCTGATGCAAGCATCTGTTGCGGCTAACCACGGTCTTCCCAGGATTAGTGGGTGTCCCCCTAGCTGTGACTTGGGTTGTAAAACCAAGAAGTCAGCAGGGTACTCCCATGAGTCAACTGAGACAACGAGGTCATCCAATATTCCCTTGGGTTTGATAGTGGACCTGTCAGCTAGTTCTAGAATGGTAGTGGTTGGACAAAGATTAGTGAGCCCAAGTTTTCATACAGTTTCTATGGTCATAACATTAATAGATGCGCCTAGATCTACCAGCACATTCAGTATTTGTGTGTTCCCAATATGCACTGTGACAGTAGGGTTCCTAGGGTTATCATATTTGGCCAGGAGATTTTTTCCCATTATCCATTCAGATAGTTTCCCTATGACATGGACAATGGGAGGATATCTGGGTTTTCTACCTGGTTTTCTTACACACATGTCTCATACTATTTTGGCGTAAATAGGCACATCATGGAGCGCCTACAATAGTGGAATTTTGACATAAATATTTTTCAACTCTCTAAAGAGTTTAAACTGAGGTTGTTCCACTGCTTTCAGTAGTGTCAGTATTTCAAGATATGGCGGTTCTCTAATTAACTGCGTAGGATGCGTTTCAATAGTTGTTTCTCTGTGTGTTTCAACTGGTGTCTTGGTAGGAATTTCAACATCCTCAATAATGGGGACTGATGTGTGGGATGAGTAATGTTGGTTCATCCTTTCTTCAGACACAGAGGATGGAACATCCTCAATGACTAGAGGGTCCACTACTCTCCTTGATCGTAAGCGTATGTCGTTACAGGGAACTGGAGTAATGGAGTAAGTGGGCATGTTGGCAGTCTCAAACTGGTGGACTGCTTTATTATTTGGGTTGGGGTTAGGTTGAACGAGCAGCTGTGATCGTATAGGCATATTAGGCGCAGCATTGTTCTGGAGTTGTCATTGCCGCTGCTGGTACTGCTGGTATGGCTGAGGGTATTGTTGGTGAGGAAACTATTGAGGAGATTGGCTATAGGGAAACTGGTTTCCTGGATGGGAGTTCCTCCACCCAGGAGACCAAGAATTCTGTTGGTTTGGTGGTTGTGTCCAAGGGTTCCAGGAGTTGAAATTTTGCATAGGAGGTTGAGAAGGATGCCATTGATGGTTGGAATAAGGTGAAGATAATTGTGTATTCATGTGATGCATATTATTCTAGTTATTCATATTATTCGAAAATGGAAATGATTATGGAGTCATACCTTGGTTTCGAGGTTTCCAAGGCTTTTTTCTGGGAAATGAAGTAGGTTGGTTCCACGTACGGAGTTGATGCCTATAGAACTGGCTTCACTTGAGGTGGTGAAGGGCACTCCTTTGTATCATGGTTCATTTCGTAGAGTTGGCACACTTCCACCTTGTCGAGTGGGCATTCCTTCAGGGGATGCTTCTTCCTACATCGGGGGCAGAATACACCGACTGTTAGATCTTCTACTGCTTGCTTCTGCTTTTCCCTCAAGACATCTATTTCTAAGGAGATGGATCTCATCATCTCTGTTTTAAAGTTCTCGAGAATATTTCCTATTTCTGCTCAAGTGGCTCCTCCATTGGATGACTTGTGTGTTCTATCGAAGGCATCTCGTTCCAATTTGTCCCGTTTGTTAGTCCTGGAGGATCCTCTGGAATACCTTCTGCATAATTCAATAATCTTCTTAAAATATTCCTTCAAGATATCCCCTTTTCCCATCAAGTTCAACATACCTAGGCAGTATTCCCTAATCCCACGAAGTAGGATTATCTTGAGCACATCTAGCCCCATATTAGTCTATCCAACCCTCTGGACATTGTACGAGCCTTTCAACAAAATATTCCAAACTTTCTTTGTCCTTTTGTACCATCTTGAACAATTCTTCTCTTTTATCTTTAGTGTTGCAGTACTCTTGGTATTTCTCCAGGAACGCATGTTTCATTTGATCCCACGTGGTGACAGTTTCACCACCCAGGATCATGAACCAACATAGCATGTTATCCTTCAAAGTGGCAGGGAAAAGTTTTAACTTCTGCTCGCTGGAAGTGTATTTATACCTGCGACAGAGGATGTCAAACTCAAAGAGGAATTCATCCAGATCCTCTGTGGCCTTTCCATGAAAACGAGGTAATACTTATGGTGATATGTTTTTCATGGTGGCTTGTCCAGCTGGCTGTTGAATGGGGAACTGGAGTGTGGCAATTGTCCCCTCAGGAAGGGGATCATCGTCATTGTGATGATTTTCCCTCATCACCTATTCATGATCTTTTGGTTCATGTCTGTTATTCATATTTTATTCTTCTCTCTCCGGCCTTTGCTTCCTTTTATCTTCCTGCTTCTTATGAAACTGTGTCCACTTTTCCTTTGTCACCTCCTTCCTGTTAATGTGATAAATTACGTCTTGATCACTTTCTCCCGCAGCACTAACTCTGTCTTCCTCTGTAGGGACACCTGAGGGTGTCACATCTCCTCCCGTGTTCTCCACTGTGGAAACTGATGCTTCCACCTTGGGGGAAATTGGGATTCTTCTAACAGAGGACCCTTGATGGTGAGATCTGGTAGAGGAATTGGTTCTGGAAACTAGATCGTCAATGAATGTTCTTCTTCCCAATGTTGTATTTATTCCACGACCTTGACCACCTGCAATGTTAGTATTCTGGGGAGGTCTGGGGGTTATAGGAATGTCACGTTGTACTCTTCTCGCATTCATGCAACCCAAAACATTCAAATTTAAAGACTGAACAAAAATGAATAGATGCAACTACTATGGGGTATAATAATTACCTTCCCCGACAACGGTGCCAAAATGTTGGTCACTCTATATACCACTTAATTAAACCATCATGCAAAATGCTCAATATAAATTGTCAACCCAGGGTAGTATTTTTTATTTCAAAGGTGACTCACACTATCTGTGCTTAAACACTAAGTAGTTGATGACTGAATAAACTGTCCTACTTATCTATTGTGTCAAACTCCTCCCATAATCAAACTGATCTAAACTACCTATCTAAGAATTCAGAATTGCAATCACTTCCAACAACCTCAATCCAACAATGAATGATTTATGAAATAAATATCTAGAATTACTTTTGCAGAAAGTTAAATCCTAATTTACCAGAATATATGCAGATTCATTGTAACTAGCTAATCCAATCTTAATCTAGGAATAGGAAATAACAGGAATTGAATCAACAGCCCTAGACTATAACCCACCTAAATTATAAACATGAGCAAGACAAGTAATTAAAAAAAACTAAGGGAGAACTTGACCGTTAGCTACCACACACATGCATAAAATAAATTAACCTACACAGTCGACTGTCACACCACATTCTTGTAGCTTAGAGGAAATGCAAGTACTGAGAATTCAAGGAAACACAACGATTAACATGATCGTTGCAGCCACTGAAACAAATGCATATGATGTAACATCCACACCACATAACTAATTAATCAAGCATCTAATTAACTCGGCGATATCTGTGGGAAGGTGGGCCCAACCTTCGAATAGAGACGTCGAAACTAACACAAGTTAAAACAAAGATACCTGAAGAATCTTGCTCCTTGTATTAAAATGGTGAAATGAAGGTACAGTCTCTGTTACATCTTACACAATAAAATATGATAGTGTCCAACCTCTGGCTCTGAATACTTCCCCGTACTTATACCTCAACAATCGTAACACACACCCACTAATATCGGGAAGCCATGA
Source organism: Pseudotsuga menziesii (assembly GCA_001517045.1). NCBI lineage: Eukaryota > Viridiplantae > Streptophyta > Pinopsida > Pinales > Pinaceae > Pseudotsuga > Pseudotsuga menziesii. Next base: position 594,148 of record LPNX010752041.1, on the reverse strand, counting down.
AGATCTACAATCTTCATGCTGCCCTATTACATGCGCAGTTACAGCTATGGGGGGAATTAAACAGAGGCAGGGAATATAGGAAATTATGTTTCCCGAGCCAGTAAATGAATAACAGAACCAATTCAAGAGAGGCCCTGATGATTGTTGCTAACTTCAAGCAGTGGCACGTTGTTGTAGCTAAGTTTGTTGCAGTTGTGTCTGTCGGAGCCATATCTGTCGCAGCCCACATGTAGAGACGAGACTAACAAGTCTAGCTGATAGTGAATGCTCATATCCTCTTTGGACCACTCGGGTTGCTACACCTGTACTCTCTCACAGCTTGCACTATCTTTGTGAAATCATAATTAGTTAGCATAATTCAAGAAGAAAAGTCCCAATTATAGCAATCATAAGCACTAATAAGATGAAACAATAAATAATCATGCTTGTGAAGAGTCGGGGCTCAAGTGAGGAAAGAATGTATGTTTGGTGTGCAAAATGGAATAAGACAAGACAAACAGGGTATAAAGGATGTGGTTAAAAAGGGGCATTTTGGGACCCAACCCAACCTCGTGGGTTAACAATTATATTCCTATGATTTATGAGTCTTCTTCGCCAAATTTTTACAATATTTTATAACTCAGTGAAAGATTTGCCAGTTTTTACAATTTTTTTAATGAAGTGAAATATTCGCCAAGAATTTACAATATCTTATAACTTAGTGAAAGATTCTTCGAGATTTTACAACATTATATAATAAAATGAAAGATTCGCTAAATATTTTATACATACATATTATATTATTGATAACATCGCCTTCAAATTTTCTTATATATCAGAGAGATTCACCCATTTTTTATACATATAAATCTAGGGGGTTCTTAAAATCATCCCTAAATAATATCTAAAATCTTACCTTCAACTTCTAACATGGTAGACTAATGATCTACTTGATGATCCTTCAAGGTGACGCTGATTTGAGGTATATTTCTTGCTATATTGTTCACTATAGAAGCTTCCTGCAAAATGTTCACATTTGGCATCTTCTTATCATCTCCATAAGGATAGTTTTGATACACATGGGGACCATTGTAACCCCAACAATTTATAGTATGTTGTTAAACCTGCTATTACTAGATATGGTACTTTTGACTTAACCACCAGTAGGAGGATTTTGAGGTTTTTTAAACCAACTATAATTATTATTTGAAAAACTCCTAGGACCTTTCCTAAATTGTGAAGGTTTATACCCCCTTTTCCGTTATTCATATTTTTCTTTCTTCTTATTCTACCAAGTTTTAGTTAGCTCATACCAGTGTTTGAATTGTAAATAACACAGTTTGTCCTTTCAGATGGCATCATCGATTGTTTTAGGCATGCCAATTTGTATCTTGTCTTTATAGGCCTAGTGTACAGACAACTAACAAACCTACAAAGTTTAACTTTTTCTTCCTTCATGTATGATACATAACGTTGTAGGTTAATAAATTTGGTTATTAACTCGTATATTGTTAGTTGTCCCAATTTTAGCTCATTGAACTCCTTTGGTTTTTCATCATAGTACCTTTCTGATAGGCACTTCTTCTTAAATAGTTTCTGAAACAGTGTTTAGTTTAGATCCTTACTTCATACATTGTTTACACTTTTAGCTTCTCACCACCATAAGATGACTTTACCACTCAACTGATAGATGGATAACCCGTCTTTTAAATCTTCAAGGTAGTTATAAATCTGAAAATATATTGTGATGTTTAATAGCCATGCCTCAGTTGTTTCCTTCTATTCATTGTCGAAGGTAGCGGGTCAAATCTTTTTAAAATCTCCTTGCAGTTCAACCATTTTCCCTTTCTTCTTCTTTATTTGTTCACCACTATTAGAAGTGTCCATGGACTTACTATAGGAAGTTTGCGAGTTGTTTAGAGATTCATCATAAAAAAAGAAATGTCAGCTTAGCATGTATTTTATTATCTGTGATACAAGAGTTCTTATCATTATGTTTTTCCCTTGTCTTATCCATTAAAATTCTCAATAATAACTCATTTAAGTCCTCATGTTCAGACTTATCTGTAAGAAGTTTAGCATTGTCATCTTTAAGACTTTCAATGTTTGCCTTGAGATTTCTCATCGTCTCAAGCATTTCAGCGCGTCCGCTTGTCTATTATGCTATAATTCCACATAGAGGCCCTCGTCCTCTATCACGGGCATATCACCTAGGTGCTTCCTTTCTTCTGCCATCTTCTTTTTTGAGTCTTGACGATGCTCTTATTTTTTTCTATGTGCAAACTAAAGTTTGTTAATTTTAAATTTTAACTATACCAAAAACATTTTATTATAACATACTAATGGAACCATTAGATCCAACTTCTGCAACCTACAACTCGGATACCATTTATAATGTCACTTCATAAATAACCATATTTCAAAAAAAAATCTGAAACAAAACATTAGATAAAATGCGAGCACCTATTGATCCAGAGAATCAAGGCTTCGTCGGATTCAATAATCCACTCAACCATTATAAGAAGTTACAACTCCTACTTAGAAAACAAGAATATATTTAATGTATCATTGGGGGCATATCTTACTTAGCCAACCAGATAAAAAAACGCCATGTTGTCATTTCAAGCTAACTTCAAGATAAGCCTTATCTCGTTGATGGCTTAGCTTCATTAATTCTAAGGTAAGGATTAATTCTATAGATATCTTAGCTACCATGTTTTTTCTTACTCATTTCACAATGACAGGTATTTCTTTAAGTTACCAATCTGAGATTTTTTTTTTTTTTCGTTATAGTGCAGGTGGTTCGATGGTCCTCAAAATCTTGGTTGAGCATGCAAACTGGTTGTGGCTTTCCCCTAGTAAGTTGTGTACCCTACGTGGACTAAAATGATTCCCGGGTTTAGTATGACAACTCATGGTGGAGCTAAATTTTTATTTGTGTTATTGTTTCCCTCTCGCTAGTAATGGTGAGTACCTATATTTAGTAGCCCCTCGCTTTCCTAAGGGTTTTTGTAACTTAAAAATATCAACCTAGAGTTGTATCTACATATTTTGAATCTATATATCAACCTAGAGTTGTATCTACATATCAACCTAGGGTTATATTTCACAACCTCTATAAAAACATGTAAAAACATTATTTTTATCTAAGGAGCTTGGTCATGAACATTTGATCGGTCATGGCTTATTATGGATTATAGATCTATTAAACAATTGTTTGTGTATTTACACAAAATATTTGTTTTTTTTTTAATCCTAAAAGGAAGTCAATAATTATGTCAATAGAGGTTTTTATTTGAGATTTGGGGTGGACTATGATCTATGCTTTTTCACCTATGGACGAGGATGAGACAAGTGTACTGTCAAGATTGATTATATGGCAGTCGTTCAAATCTGGAAATCAAGAATTATAAACAAAAATATATATATAAAAAATAATCGGTGCCTATCTGGTGAATGGATAACTAGTAGCAATGCATGGATAACACATAGTTAATGAATAGATAATAACAATTCATGGCAGATAACTAGAAGAATGTGAGATAAAAAGAAAAAGAATATAAAAAATAACTTATAGTTGGTAAATGGATTACATGAAGAATGTCCGTGATAACATGTAGCTAGGCATGGATAACTCACAATTGAACCCATTTAACTAGAAGAATATGAGGATTAAAAAAATATTTCCAAACTCTCTTCCATTTCATAACTATATCTCAATCATTTGATCCGTATCGACCTTATCCAACCACAAACTATGTGGGTGTGCTAGTTCATTATCATTTGGATTCTAAATTAGAATTGCTAAATATCAATTTACTAGGAACCCTAATTTCATTT
>LPNX010752041.1:514890-587768 GCA_001517045.1 Pseudotsuga menziesii | reverse complement strand
AATAGGAATAGTTGGAAGCCGAAAAGGCTGGACGGAAGGTTAAACAAACCGTCACATGAATGTATAAATGAATGCTTAGCCATGAATAGTAAATCGAATCAGGAGTTATACCTAACAATTTTGATCCTCTCCTTAATTCTTTAATTAGTATGTAAGTAACTAATAAGTAATATTAGCTATGAAGGGTTCTATATTGTTTGAAAGAGTAGAAACTTTGTCTTTCATTTCACCTCCACATCCATGAATTGGATTATAATTGGTTGCTAATTTAATTAGCCAAGCCGTCAGGGTTTGATCTTGGGTCAGTTTAGTAATCCTTTATTTTGCTTGGAGGGTAAATCTATGATTAAACCCTAGTTAGTCATAACTGGGTTCAGTTTGTTTGATGACATCTATGCTTAATCTTGTAGTGTTTGGTCTTATTGCATCGATAGAAGCAATGTGCTCTCCAACCTAATATGAGGGAGATCATGTCACCTTAGTCACGTTATGCTAATAACTAAATAAACTAGCATAGATCCATTTTAAACCCAGATCTATCAAGTACCCAAAAAAATCCAAATGGTAAAAAAATATACACCTCAAAAAATTGAATCCTTCTCAATATTTGATAAGTCCAGATTTAAAATAGATTTATATAAGTATTATCTTCCAAACATTCTTTTCTTCACATAAATTAGTACTTCTCCTTCAGTCCCGATTATGGTACTCATTGGGTTTTATAAATGTCTAATTCACCAGGGTGCCGATGACAATGAACTCTTCCATTCCTTGGAATTAGGTTATGAAAAACTTAATTTTATTACAAGGTATAATGTAACCATGTTCACTCACACGGGTCTGCTGCAGACATTTCCCTATATAAACTATACTAATTACTTTGGCTCAAGTTTACTTATTGTACCTGACTCTATTGAAGTTTACCTAGTATTAACCCTGAGTTAAACACCCAACTAAATTCGTAGTTCTCAATATTCAACATTTAAGTTGAGTTAATAGTTCCATAATTATGACATGAACAATATTACTGTACTACTACCGATAAAACATAATAATAATCATTATTGTATCCCATTGGTAAAAAAATATCATTCCCATTTGCTCATAATACCCAATATCCCAGAGACTATCAAACTATTGAACATTATCCTCAAAGTTTTTAAGGGAAAAGATTAGTAAGTTCTATCCATTATAATACTACTATTCAACATCTAAAATACTATTCAACATCTAAAAGGGTTTTTAATCCATAAGAAAACATTTAACTAAATGTATACATATAGCAGAAAAGGTCTTTAATCCATAAGAAAACATTTAACTAAATGTATATATGTAGCAGAATGGTATATTTATCAGCAATTCAATTAATAAATAGTTAATGGGCACTTTTTTATCAAGCTTTAAATATTTGACATTAAATAATATTTATATGTAAATAAATATTTGACATTAAATAATATTTGATATTAAATAATATGTATATGTAAATAAATATTTGACATTAAATAATATTTATATATAAATAGACAATGGTACTAAGTAATGAGTAGTCATGCTGTATCTAGCTTTAACAACTAGAAGTCATCAAATTACCTGCAGGTATCCACCACTTTACCCTTAACACAAATTTATCCAATTGTGTTTTTCTCTTCAAGTACCACCAAATATTAATGGAAAGTTATTGCAAGAGCATTAAAGCTCTCAAAGCCTATGAACTATGTACTATGTTCCTTAGAGTCTGAAGACTCTTTAATTTCTCAAAGCCTAGCAACTCACACAAAATAACACAGAGCCTAGTAAAACCACAGAGAGCTTGGTAGCTCCTATATAATTACTTAAAGTCTGATAACTCACACTAACCACAGAGCATGGTAAGTCATCTTCCTTTTAGATCCTTGTAGCAAGATTTTCAATAAAGCTAGAAGGCTTTCTTTTTCTCTCTAGAGAAATTACAGCTGAGATTTCTCTCTTATGCATACTTTTTATATTTTTCCTAGGACTTTTCTTGGTTAGTAACTACATGTTCCCTATATGGCCACTTTCCCCCTTAGGGATGATAAAATGTTCAGCCATTAACATAAATAAGGCTCCTCATAACCAAATTTAATCAAAATTAATAAATACTTTTTATTTACATGGTTGTTTTAAATTCATTAAACTCCTAAAGTTAACAAAAAACATAATTACCGTCATTTACATGTCTTTCATAGTAATTAAAATTTATTCAAGGATGTTACATTGTATTTTTTAATATATAAATGGATTCAACACGTTTAAATACTTTTATGGCACTCAAATTCTACAATTTCCACAACTAATATATATAACTCTTAAGATATTTTGAAAATTTACAATCAAAGTCCAAATAAAACAAACTAAAAAATTGTTTAATATAAATAAAAAGTATTAATAATTTAATTTTTTTAATAAATTTTATGATTAGTTGAATAACTTAATTATCATGTAGTAAATAAATATTATGTGATTCTTAACATCATTAAAATACAAGTTTATAAGATTGTTTAAATATATCTACTTGTTTCATTTTCAAAATCAAATATACTTTATTATCCGGATGGGGTACTTAATTCATTGTAATTATTAACATAGTTAACATATTAAAAATATATTGCATAATTATGTTTATAAACATTTTTTATTTGAGATTTGGGTTGGATTAAGGCCTATGCTTTTTTATCTACATAAAAGGATGTAAGAGGATTAGACAAGTGTACTCTCCATATTGATTATATAGTAGTTATTCAAAATTCAAAATAAACAATTATTAAAAAAAAGATGGTAGCTAACCAATGAATGGATAACTAAGGGCAATGCATGGATAACTCATAGATGATGATTGAAGAATAATGTCCCTGATAACATGTAGTTACCCATAGATAACTCACATTTAAACTAGTTTAACTAGAAGAATATGAGAAACAAAAAATATTTCCAAAATGTATTTCATTCCATAACTATCTCTCAAAGATTTGATGCCTATCAACCTGATCTAGCCACAAACAATATAGGCATGCTAGTTGCGCCTACAACGAGTATGAGTAATGTTTGTGGAATCTTGTATGAGGGAGATCTTGTAATGTTTGTGGAATCTTGATCTTGTAACCTTTGTTACTAACAAAATAATAAAAAATAAAATATTTTATTATCCCCCAAAATAAATGTCGGCCAAAAAACAATGTCGACACAACCCAATATGTGGGATAAGTTGTAATGTTCCTACAGCCCAATATGTGGGAATGTTGGTCTTGCACATGGTTTTAAAGCCATGTGCAAAGCCTCCTAAACAAACCATGGTTTTAAAAAAATTAAAATATAATTCAAATTTAAATTGCACCTCAAAAGATTTGATCCTTCTTGGCTCTTGATAGAGCCTAGGTTTAAAAACAAAGAGATTCTTAAACCTATAGAAACTATAAACACAATAACAAATAAGAAAGACAAAGCGTAATTAAAATACAAATATTTCATTTCTTCAGTGTAATAACCAGCATAAAGCCATCTAAAAGAGGATCTACCAAGCACTGAGAGGGATCAAATCATGGAAACGTGCAATCCAATGTTTATGGTTTTAGTTTATTTAATTTATGCTGTTTTATATGTATGGCATTCTATATAATTTAAAGTTTAATTTTAACTCACAAGTTATTTTAATTATTTTTTATTATTTTTTATAAAAAGCACCTATCAATTCTAGGATGAGCAACTAGAATGAACACTGAAAGAGTTATACATCTCTAAAGGCCAAACTATCATTTGGAAAGGCCAAACTATTATGAAACTAGTTATTGGAATAAATCACATACTAAGTTTTAATTAGGATTATCACATGCTGAGTTTTAATTCGGATTTTCCTAATTGCTTCCCAATCTCCTCCAGAAAAGCATTGCGAATGTAATCAATCTCAAATTCTTCTCCTCTGCGAACTACATGCCCCCAGCCTTCTCCCAGCATCATAGGAACATCATTCATTGATAGGCTGGGCCTTATGATTATCGCATCTCCACTTCTGGTTACCCTTGTCAAAAAATAATCAGCCGAGAATATATGCAAATGGATAAGGTCTGCATTCTTTGCATAAGAACAGGAAACCGGCAGCCTTCTTTTTCCGTGTTCATGATAAAGCTCCAACATGATCTCACGGTCATCCTCGTCCCTGTCATCAACAAAATGTGAAGAAACAAAGCATATCATGATTGTACCGCATGGCATCTCTGTGTCTAACGGGATTCTGAATTCTAATCCATATCCATCTTTATCCTTCTCCATTCGGTGAAAAGACTTCAGTACATGGCTCAGTCCTTCAGTTGTGTTTTGGAAAATTGAATCTGCACTCATTCTGAGTTCGAGTGGAGAGGGCAATTTCTGTTGACAAAAATGTTAGCAAATCTCAATATGTCCAAATCAAAAGCATAGACTCAATACATAAAATACATCAAACTTACCTGTAACCATTCAATTTGCCTTGGAAGGTCTTCATGGTTGACAGAAATATCTAGTACATCCAACTCCTTCAATAGATGTAGGCCTTCTTTAGAGAACAACTTCAAACACCCACTTATCTCAAAAGTTTTTAAAAAGTGTAAGTCTTCCAAATTAGTCACCTCTGATAACTCTTGGCAGTCTCTGAGACACAGTTTAGTAAGTCTCATATCAGCAGAAAACCCTGAAATTGTCCTCAACTGGTGGCAAGCTTTGAGCTCTACTTTTGTCAAGGTGGTGGAACAAATTTCAGCCCTAACCAGGTTTTTACAAGCGTAGACTTCCAGAGTTTCAAGACTTGGACAACCATGATCTGAAATTCTGAGGCAGTTCTGGACTTCTATTTTGCGCAGTCTCAACGATCTAAGTGCTTCTGCTTTTTGGCACAGTGAAATAATGCACCCCTCAGCTAGTGATTTACATTTGTACAAGGATAACACTTCTAAACTTATCAAACCATCCAAGATTCCAGAATGAATCCGAAGATTCGGAGCATCGTATATATCCAAGTTTACAAGTTTCGTAAGGTTTACAAAACTGGGAGGCAGATATTGAAGTGCTTTACAGCCCACCAGAAATAGTATTTGGAGATTATCGAGCTGTCCTACGGCATTAGGCAAAAAAGAGAGTTTATGACATCTGATTGTCAACTCTTTTAGGAGTTTAAGCCGTCCAACACTTTCAGGGAACTGACGTAGCCTGCTGGATCTAAAGTCCATATATTCCAAATGAATTAGGTTACCAAGAGAATCTGGAATTTGGGTTATCTGGGGGCATTCCAGAATAAGATATCTCAAACCAATAAGTTCTCCCAAGTCATCTGGCAGCTGTTTCAATCCCCTGCAGTGAATGTAGAGCCATTTAAGGTGCCTCTGAGAGGAGATGTTGCAAGGCAGCGCCTGCAACTTATCACAACCTCTGAAATCCAAATGTTCAAGGCAGCTTGACTTTCCAAGAATGTTGGATCCAATGTTCAGAATTTTACATTTTTCAAAGGTTAGGTACTTTATCAGTAACAGTTGACTGAATGAATCTGGTAACATCTTCAACTTAGAGCAGAAGCTTAAATCTAAATGTCTTAAATGTTTGAGTCCTCCAAAGCTATTAGGCAATGATCGAAGGCTTCTGCATCTGGTCAGATCTAGATGTTCCAGGAAATGTAGATCAGAAAACTCTTCCGGAAGAGTAGTTAGAAGACTACATCGTTTAAAAACTACTTTTTGTAGAACCTTCATGTGGTCTATGTTTTCTGGAACCTTTTGGAGCTGGTTGCATTCTGCTAAATTGAGCTCACGCAAGTTTAGAGGAAGCTGCATTACAATGGTGAGATACATTAGCAATTTAAACGTAAATATGCCAAATAACTAAGAGAATGGATAAATGTGAAAATTAAATTAACAGTTCAGACATAAACCTGAAAAAGAGATATGGAAAAGGACAAGTGGCAAAAATAATCTACTTTTTAACATGCTAGTCAACCTACCCAATTAAATTAACAGTTCAGACATAAACCTGGAAAAGAGATGTGAAAAGGGATAAGTGTAAAAAATAATCTACTTTTTAACATGCTAGTCAACCTACCCAACCTTCCATATAGAGGAAACAAGTTACAGTCAGGATTTGAAATTAAGTAGAGAGGATAACATTTTTTTTGCATGACCACATCATCACAATTGACAAACATGAAAATTAAGTGTTTTTTTAAATAGTTGTAAAAAGAGTTATACCTGAGAGTAATCATCCTCATCCCACAGTTTTACAACGCTTCCTCTGCTTAGGTCCAGAACCTCCAATCTACCCATTGGAAGATTTGGAGGTATAAACTGATAAGGGAAGTCCCACCAACGGAGCCACACAAGGTTCTTTGATAATTGACTGAAATCACCATCAAAAGCAGTGCCTTGCAGTAAAAGCAATTTCAAATCTTTCATCCGAGACAGAGACTCTGCCTGCCAAGTGGTTGGGGCCCCTGCTTCACTGCTATTAGATACATTGGAAGACCGTGAAACAAAATTGAGCCCTCTCACAGTTTCTGTTCCCTATTTATGCACACAACAAAGAGTTCACATAGATATAAATGCCTGATTAGTGGGCCCTTAGAAAACTGGCATAATCACTTGCTAATTGATTTCAAAGAGGTTATGTGGTGTGGAATATTGTTCTCATTATATTTCAGTTTGGAATTGATGTTCTATTTTGTGAAAATTAATCAGCTTGTTGCAAAGCTATGATTGCTGCTACAGATTCATTGCTAATGGTTGAATTTAAAAGGCTGACATTTAATAGCCAGTAATAAGTCTAAGCCTACCACAACAATCATTATTCTGCTGCAAGCTGATTAATGATGGCTGTTTGTTTGAGCATAATCAAACCATATTTTAAAAATTTAAGTAATGTGCTGTGCCAGGGTTTAGTTCATAAAAATAGCGATTCTGGCCTTGGCAAAAGGCATTGTCTAATAATCAGAAATGGGATTTTGTTACTTCTTCAGTTAAGATATGATTCATTAAACAAAGTGATTGAATGGGAAAGGGCATTGATCAGTAGAAGGAATAATAGCTGTTAATTCACGTTAGCTGAATCAACAGCTAAATAGAATGCGATAAAGATTTCACATACTGAATTTTCTGTGAGCACTTTGATGATGTCAGTAGGACGCCAAAGACGACTTCGACGCCCTGGAAAATTCCTGGACTCTTGATCGACTATGTCCCTTCCAATGTCTCGTAGATGATCGTGCATTTTTATCCGGTTCTTAGCATCCACCTGAATCAAGCAATTTTGTTCAAGAGTCTCAAAACCGAGCCAACCACTCCACCCGGACGCGTCCCATATACGTATAGCTGTATCCTTCTCTTCCCCCATCAAATAGCAAGCAGCGTCGAGGAACATTGATTTCTCTTCTTCATCGAGTACTTCAACTGTGATCTTCAGCCTTTCCTTGATATTCCGAGGGAGAATTCTAGAAATCTTGCCCAATAGAGATTCCCATATCTTTCTATCAGTTTTTCCATATAGATGACTCCCAAATGTTTCCAAAGAGAGCGGCAAATTCTGTAAAATGTTTACAAATTCGAAGACCAAATCATCAAAACCAACATTGGCCCGGGCACTGAGAAAAGCATGACGGCAAAAGAGCTCTGTTGCCTCATCATTGTTGAGTGTTGTAGCTTCGTATATCTTAGAAATTTGCGCGAGCTCCAGTATTCTCTTATCTCGAGTCGTGACTAACACTGTACAGCTTGGCCCAAGAACTTTTGTAACCATTAGAGCATCTAATTGATCAAAATTATCGACATTGTCCAAAACAATAAGAATGTTCTTGGCTTTATTCAAACGCCTCCTCAAGATCACTTTGCCTTCGTCTATGCTCCGAGTTTTGCAGTCGAAACGCAGTAGATCTCCCAGAATTATTTCCTGCACAGCTGTTAGCCCTTCTCTGTCAATTAATTCTTTGACATCATATAAGAAGGTAGCAACTCTGAAATTAGAGCGGATTCGATTGTATGTAGCTTTGGCAAGAGTGGTTTTTCCCACCCCTCCCATGCCAACAATGCCTACCACAGTGGCTTTATTTTCATCTGGGTTTGATAACAATAATGCCTCAAGTTTCTCCACCCTTTCGCTCAGTCCAACTGGGAATTTGGCTACTTCTAATGGTACATCATTAACCTCCTTGAGAACATCTTGCAGTACTTTCTTCAACAGCTTACCTTCTTGACTGCATTCCAGAATATCATGTCATGTAAATATACTTTTATTAAAATGAAAATTTAAACATCAATGAAGTGAAATCAGAATAAAATGATGAACAACAATGAACTGAAATCAGAAAAAGAAACACAAAGAAAACAACGGTTTCAAAATTGTAGTGATTTAGGACAAGGGTTTTCACATTAAAATGCGAATAATTTTCATTAAATGGAAATTCAAACAGTAATGAAATGAAATCAGTATAAAATAAACACTTAAACAGCAATGAAGTGAAATCAGAAAAAGACAACAGGGGTTTTAAAATTGGAGTGAAATCAGAAGGGCAACAAAGGGTTTTCACATTAAAATGTTTGCCCGACTAGATCGTGTGAGTTTGAGAACAATAGTTCATCATTCATAATATAATGTGAAGATCTAAATCTCTGATTCTATTTTATGGTAAAATATATGGCTTTTAATTAGGAAGGAAGGAATCAGAAGTATGTGTGAGAAGTATCTTTGAGTAATAATCAGAAGAAAATTAATATAGTTAAGATTAGAACAAATTTTTATGGACTTCATAGTCTAAAAGTGGGTTGATCTATTCCTAAAACTTCATAAAAGGAAAGGAAGAAAAGTTAAAAGCTTCTGTCATTTAACTTGTTATAGATCTCATCTATGGAGAAAACGAATTGTATTTGTAATTACAAATTATGTTCTTTATAAATTAGGAATTGTAGAGATGAATAATTATCAATTTGGAACACATTTTCATCAATTAACGATGAAAACATGAAAATCAAAAAGAAAAAAAACTCTAAAACATAAAATATAAAATCAAAATCAGAATTCCTACCCAAAATAAACTTATATCTTGTTAAGAATTTTGTGATTCCATTTGTTTAAGATCCCTATCCAAGCCAGGAACTTACTCCCCTTTGTGTCTGAGCTAACCTCACCAAGAGCACAGAACATATCGACACAAGATATATCTTTAAATTTTGTATTGAAAACTTAATGAGGATGTAGTTCCAGGATGAAAATTTGCATACCCTTTGAACTGGGCCAGTTCCCAGCCGGTGATGAGCGAAACAACATGCAACGCTTCCTTCCAATTGTTAAGCGTTTCAGTGTGAAATCTCTGCTGCCTTCCATACCGTTCGAAAGCCTCTTTGTAACTACGTCTGATCCACCGTGCATCCGAAGGCTCAACATCCAGAAACAGAGGGAATACCCTTTTGCCAATCTTCACCATCTCATACAACTCGGACAAACATTTAGGGGATTGAGCGTATTCTTTAGAGAAGATTGCCAGATGAAGCTTGGCAGTGGAGATGGCATGCTTTGTCCTGCCATCTAAAACCTCTTCTGTTCCAGCTGCGTCTCGGCTCTTTACAAATGCCCTTACTCCGCAAGACTTGAGCACCTCGTACAGATTATCCACAAATCTATTCGCCGATATTTCATTGTTCTGATAATTGATGAAAACATCAAATTGAATATGCTCATCTGAAGATGTTCTCTTTTCTTGAATATCGACCAAGGAAGAAGCTACGCATTCTATGGCATTCTTCAATATTGAATCTTGCAAAGAGCGCAGCAAAATCAAGCAAATCAGATGCTTCAAAGCTAAGAACAAGGCAACAAAAATACATATGCTGATAAGAACAACAGGGCACCATGGTGGTTGTGCACAATTCAATGCTCCTAAGGTAGGGTTTTCCATTTTTTTTAAAAGCCTGGTTATTATTGTTTGAAGAAGCCCTATATCTCTACAAACATCAATAACATATAAGCAATTCTCATTTTTTGAGGAAGCCCTATATCTCTACAAACATCAATAACATATAAGCAAGACGAAAGGCGGATCAAACGAAGAAAGGTGGATAACAACGTATTAATGCTTTACTACTTTCTCTGAACAAACAAACAAAACAGCAAACAGCTAAAGATCTATTCTTATTCTCATTCTCATTCTGCTACTCCCTTATCGCGATTCCAATTGCGCAAAACAAAAGCATCCAATTCTCATAATGTACGTCGATGCATCCCCTCTACCTACACTCGTGGTCGCGGATGTTTTTTCTCTTGAAAGTCGTCAGCAGTTTTGGAATTTCGTTTCAGTTTTGGAATTTCGTTTCATCTCTTCTCTCTACGTTTTGAATTTTGTTGTTAATTTTCTTTTCCACTGATAAAAAAAAATTTATATATATTAATAAAGTTAAAATCAGTTTATACATTTAACTTCTACTTTTAACTCTTTACTCGTTTAAAAACAAAAGGAATACATTCATATCATCATCATATCCATCCGAAAAACATACAATACAATATCCTTTTTGGTCCTCCATTGTCCATAAGCTTATAATAAAAAAGCTATTACCGCTACCTACAGAAACCAGCCTTTCTCAGCCCAATACAGCCTATTACATACCAATAAAACTAACCTCAAGGCCCAGAAAACTTAGAATAAAGCTTGGAATCCCTCCAAACCTCATAATGGATAACACAATCCATCATCCCAATATCTGCCTTTGATGATAGATTCTCCTGTGTGTTAAGTTCACCATAAACATGCTGGAATGACTGGAATGAGATGTCTATGAAGGATGAAATCACTATCTTTGTCAACCGATGTTCCAATAAGAGAGCATGTAAGTTTGAGTCACCATTTGTTCATCTAATAATAATCTTTGAATGGTCCGCAATAGCAATCTGTCTCACCCCTATCTTTATTGATAGCAGAGCCCATAAAGCCAACAATTCAACGCTTGTATTTGATCCATATCCAATCTTCATCCAACCCTTTATAACTTCTTGCTCATTTACTTATAAAACCTTCTCCACATACTTCATGCTCAGCGCCATCAAAATAGCCTGTGAGCCACCCCAATGGGAAAGTTGGTTGTTGCAAGACACTACACTTCTTCACCTTCATTCACCTTCATGGATTTAATCCAACCACTATATTCACCAATTATGCTAGTTGTTATCCTTATTGGACGGCTCCAATGATTTTCAAACAATACCTTCCTCATGATCATTGAAATTGATCAAAATATTAAAACAATGATGAGTTAGGTCTATGAAATGGTCTAAAATCAGAATAGGCAGAAATGGTTCATAATCAAGAGTAACAAAAAACAATCTTACCTAGCAAAAGACAACATTAACCCACCAACAAACTAAAGAGTAACAATTAAAAAAGTTATGCTATAATAATGGTTGGAATTTTTAATTCCAACATTAACGACCATTCTATCAATACAACTACAACTTCACATAAAATAGTTATTAATAAACCATCCATAATTATTTACAATTAAAATTTAAGTTTAAAACAATTTCAAAATTCAACCTTTCTACAAATTCAACCTTTTGACTTTTTGGAAAATTATTTAAATGTTGGGTTGGACTTTCTCTCAAAATATTTATAAATATTTGATGGACAAAACGTCATCAAAATCCAACTTGTCAGCATATGTACCACCAAAGCGCGTAGGAGCACTTTGATTAGATCCTACGCGCTTTGATTATGGCGTCCTTTCATTATTGTTCGGTCGACAGCCTCCGGGACGGGCGAATATTATGCTACTGATTGTACGCTGGACAATAAAGTATTTATTGTTATGATGCTTGATGCTTTCGTGAAAAAGATTAATACCTATAGAATTTGAGGTTTTGTCAAACTGAGAGCAAATGAGCATATTATTATTACATAATAAAAATATGAATATATAATTTGAGATTGACTTTTCTAACTCTAAATTATATTCCTGACACCTCCTCCAAACAAAATGCCATGTCCAATTTATCCTGCCACATTCCGGGCCGCGCCCCTACCCGGTCTCCGTCTCCGTCTCACCCGGGAAAAGACCCGCCCTGCCCACCACTGAGTGGGAGAGCGTGGAGCCACCATGATGTTTTGTTGGCCAAATGTGAAACGTATCCACACAAATCTTTACTTGGGCTATCATTCGAGCAGTTGATCACAAAATGTTTCCGATTTTTTTAAATCTTTATTTTCAGAGAGGAAGCTTTCACATGTGGGATCATCCATTCGTATGAATCATGTTGTCCACCAAATTGTGCCTCGGGACCCAAGATGAAGAAAACCAAAGTGTTGATATTTGATGGAAAGTGAAATAGATAAGTTTTACAAATTCAAATAACTATACATGCATGCCATTGAATGATCATTGCCGCTTGGAAACATGTTTTTCATTGCAACCATATTGAAAGCTTGATATAGATGTGATGGGTGTGTTCAAGCCAAAAGTAAAGGAGCAAAGCTTCATATACCGCTACAAGGGTAGCGAGAGGTTGGAGTCGAGAGCGTCGAGAGCGATGGAAGTGTCTGGATGTGAGCTGTGGCGCTGGGATTTATATTGGAGAACTATGCTGTTGATGTCTTATTGAGGGGGCTCGCATATAACGATACTGGTAAATGATTGGCATCGTACTGGTTAATTGGTTGCTAGTTATGCTGGAGCTGTTATTTTTTCTCGTATTCTGGTTATGACTGGTATTAACCTTTGGTACGCATGTCTGTTGGGGGTTTTGGAATCTGGGATTTTTACATTGTTGCTGTATTACTTATGACAACACTGGCATTCATCATCCTGTATCAGAACTGCAGATGTCAGTATCTGCTTTTGGAGTTCGTTCTTTGTGGTGCATTGGCTGTCTGGATTATTTCCATGGTTAATATGGGTTATTATTGATAGTGCTGGGGTGGTCTGTCTTATCGCTCTCTGCGTTTTACTCATCTTACAGAATATCTGTGTTTGTTGATGTCCATGAGTGGTACCCCCCTCTTGGCTGCCTCCATAGTTCTGCACTGTGGTATCTATTCATACCACCTGGTAATTTCGTCATACATATTTGAATTTTTCATTTAAGCGGGGGAGATCGGTGGTTGATCAGGACATTAATGACTCATGGTGGACATTTAACTTTTTTCCATGGGGCTATAAAGGAGGTTGGTATATTGCTTTTCATGACGTCCGGCCTTTGATTATCGTTGAATTTTGGTGGTGGGTTCGTTTAATGCATCATCGGGACATTTTGAAAGGTGGCACTATTTGCTTTAGGGCAGTCTATACCGGCACGTTTATTCACATTGGGGTGGTTGTCTCATAAATATTGATTGCACCTCACTATTGAAGATGGTGACAGGTGGCGAGTGCTCAGATCTATTGGATCCTAACGATGAGATTATGTGGAAGGAGGCTGGTCTCTTTATCCCAGATGATGCTTTACGACATAAATTTGGTATCGGTGGTAGTTATATGCATGGGGTTACGGGCTCTTGTAGTAATTACTCATGTGATGGTGTGCAGCCGGGGTTAATTTTGCCATTGGAATCGTCATTCGAACGAGATATCCTGGCGATTATTGATGAATGTCAAATTGCCGATCTTAAATACCCTCGTGTTATCAGTCCGATTGGTTTACATAAGCGTAATATACAGAAGGAGCAGCCTGGTGTAAGGGATGCTGTGAAACCTTGGAAGCCGAAGAAAAGGGGGCCGAGGATGGTCTTGGGGGATGACATTGGATTAGATGATGTGACAAAGATGACACTGACAGCATTGGTTGGCAAGTTTAGCTACTGGTCATGTTCTGGTCGTGATGTGGAGAACTTTGTTCTTGAACATTGGTTCCCATTACTGTCATACTTGCCGGAGGTAATTAAATTGGCCAGGGGGTGGTATTGCTTTTTGTTTAAGAGCTTGGAGGACTCAGAAGCTATATTAACAAGGACCTGGTTGCGTGGTATGGGCAGTCTGATGCTGAAGAGGTGGTATCACCTTTTCAACCCTGAGAAGGAGGTTTTGAAAATACGTCACCTTTGGGTCCATATAACGAACTGTCCACTATTCATGTGGAATTTGGAAGCTTTCACTGCTATTGGAAATCATTTGGGGCGCTTCTTACATGTGGAGCCTTCCGTATTAGCGGGGCTGGATCGTCGTATTGGTAAGATATTAGTGGAAATTGATATATCACAGGGACTTGTTGCCGATCTGACCATTGCATGGAGGGGGTCTGAATATGAGATCGAGTTGGATTACTGGGGTCTCCCGTTTCGGTGCTCGACTTGCAATAAGGTGGGCCACCTTAAGGCACAATGCACAGGTCGTCCTATTACTCAGCACGATTTCCCTGGTCTTATATCTATCCCTACACATGTTGAGCAGCCGTCTGATACATATGAGGCGCATATGGAAGCATTGACTATGGACCTCTCCTCTCTATCTTCTCCGGACTTATCTCTGATTGGTAAGTTACAATTATACTCTCCTTCTCTAGTAGCATCATTAACACTGGAGGAGTTTTTTAGATTGAAAGTCTCAGTGCTCAATGAACGACATGTATTTCAGTCTGGTTTATTTAAGGAAGGCCACACTCCCATAAAGGAATCCCATGGGGTGGTGGAGGGGGATAAACCACAGAACTGCACTTCACCGATTTCCTTGAAAGATCTGTCCTGCCCTAGGGTTTCCGTAGAAGCTCTACCTCATACATCATCTGGAGATTCCTGTACTCTGGTGGGGAGGGCGGAGTATTGTGAAGGTTTAGACTCTCCTACCCAGGGGTCTTTGGGGGACTTTGCCCAGCCTGTTGAGTCTGTATCTATTTCTGATGTGATCCCTACCTATAGGGATATTCTACAGAATACCAAGCTTCCGGTATTTATGGGGGGTAGGGTCATCATTGATAATCCATCATCTGAGGATATATACGCTTCGGGGTCTGTGGGGGAGCGGAGAAATGACCCCAAAGGTAGTATTAGAGGGGGTTTGGACCCTGAATTCTCTCCTCTGAAGACTCGTAATGCCAGAAAATTGAAGGGATTATCTGACTCTCCTCATATGACTCCTTCATCTACACATGTCCCTCGGGCCCTTAGAGAGCAGAAGGCCCTTGCACGGGGTATAAAATGATTATTCTCTCTATGAATATTCGTGGGGTAGGGGGTGCCCATAAACTACTAGCCCTCCGTAGAGTGTGTGAGATTGTCCGACCTGATGTTTTAATGATACAGGAGACGATGGTATCTTCTGATAAGGCTATTGATGTATTATCAAAGGTGGTGGGGAATTGGCATATGAGTGCTGTGGATGCTACTGGTATTTCGGGGGGATTGTTGACAGCTTGGAATCCACTCCGTGCAAATTTTGAGGTATATAAGACTGTCGCTGGTATCATTTTGCTGGGTAGGCACGTGAATGGTATACCGGTGACCAAAATTCTCAATTGTTATGGGCCATATCATGATAGAATTCCTTTTTGGGATCGTATTCGAGCTGATGGATTATTAAAGGAAAAAGGATTGATCATAGGTGGCGATCTAAATTTTACTATTTCTGCTAATGAAACTTGGGGTAGTACTCGGCTGGATCCTGATGCGGACTATTTCTACAATTTGTTTCGGGATGATGGTCTGGTTGATGTGGAGCCAGCTGTCATTAGGCCGACTTGGCAGAATGGTCGGGGGGGTTCGGCTGGTATTGGCAAGCGTTTAGATAGATACATTGTGGATGCGGATCTTCTGGGGCAGGCACATTCATACAGATCATGGGTGGTTCAGACGAAGATATCGGATCATTTCCCTATTGTATTCCAGTGGGAAATGGAAGGAGAGCATATACATTATCCTTTTAAATTTAATGCGACTTGGCTGGCATTGGATGAATTTGATCAGTTTGTGAGGACATCGTGGCTGTCTATGGTGGTGGATGATGAACATTCTCCTATGCGGTCATTGGTTCTGAAACTTAGGCTCCTCAAAGCAGAGGTGAAGAAATGGGAAAAGATCCGAATGATCCACGACATGGAGGAGTTAGTATCTATTGAACAAGATATGTCTAATATATTGATGGACTTTCCGGCGGGTATTTGTGATGTGGAGATTAGTGTTAAGATGAAATGCCTAATTGAGTCTCAAAAATCCATTCTGAAAAGAAAAAAGGAGACGGCACACCAGAAGAGCAGACTAAATTGGATTGAGAATGGTGACTATAATACCAGGTTTTATCATGAGTTTGCCAATGCTAGAAGGATTCATAACCATATCTGGGATATGGAAGTAGAGGATGGGTCCATTATTTATAAACAGGGAGAACTAGAATTAGAGGCATTTTCATACTTTAATTCAGTATATAGGAAACAGGAAGACCTATCTATTGCTGCACAGATGGAACTTATTATGAAGTACCCGCGGATGTTTGGGGATCAGGAGGGTGCTTGGTTGTATGTACCTGTCACCTTGAATGAAATACATCAGACTCTGAAGGCTTTTGAATCCTCTAAGAGCCCTGGGCCCGATGGATGGACTGTAGAGTTCTTCCTACATTTCTTTGATATGATAGGACCTGACCTTCTTGCTATGGTGGAGGAATCTCGGATTCTGGGCAAGGTTTGTGACTCGTTAAACTCTACATTTGTGACATTGATACCTAAGTCTGATAAGCCTTCTTCATTTGCGGGTTACCGGCCGATCTCCCTGTGCAATCTGATATATAAGATTATTACTAAAATCATTGCTACGCGACTGAAGAGGGGGCTGTCCTTGGGCATATCTGATGAACAATTTGGTTTCCTTGAAAATCGTCAAATAACTGACGCTATAGCCATTGCACAAGAAACAATTCACATCATCAAGGTACGAAATAAGAGAGCTCTGGTATTGAAGTTGGATCTCATTAAAGCATATGATCGGGTGGACTGGGGTTTCATTCGATTAGTCCTGCTGCAGATTGGTATACCCTTGCACACTACCAATTAGATAATGGGATGCGTGGTATCGGCAAAATATTCTATACTGGTCAATGGAAATCCCACACCATTTTTCTCGGCATCCAGGGGCTTGCGACAGGGATGCCCGATGTCGCCGTTATTATTTCTTCTTATTGCAGAGGGCTTCAGCAGGATGATTAAAGCTTTAAATGAGCATGGTGATACTATGGGCATTGAGGTGGCAGCTAATATATACATTACACATCTGTTATTTGTGGACGACATATTATTGTTTGGTGGGGGATCCCTTCGTGAATGGCTGACATATAAATATGCTCTTGGTATATTCTGTGATGCTACAGGTATGAGTATCAGCCCGAACAAATCACAATTTTATCAATCGCTGTGGGAGCCAGATGAACTGGAGGAACTTCACCAAATATTTTCATATGATATTCTACCACTTGAACATGGATTCAGGTACTTGGGATATACTCTAAAGCCAAATAACTACATGATCAGGGATTGGATCTGGTTGCTTCAGCGGATTGAGAAACGCATTGGATACTGGGGACATCGTTTTTTATCTATCGGTGGTAGGCTCATATTGGCCAAATCCGTTTTGGAAAGCATTCCAGTTTATTGGTTCTCCCTATCCTGGGTTCCAAGGGCTATTATTAATCAGATTCAGAGCAGAGTGACGAGATTCATATGGTCTGGTTGTCAGGATAGGCCTTCTATTTGCTTGGCTAGATGGGAGTTATTGGCAAAGCCTAAAGTATGGGGGGGATGGGGCTTGAAGGACATTGCGGCTTTTGGAAGTTCCCTCATTGCAAAAAACCTATGGAGGTGTATATTCGTGCCTTGCCTGTGGCATCGGGTGATCTCTGCAAAATACATTCGGGGCTGGCCGATTGCTGAATGGATCAGATTGATTGAATATGATCAGAGATCAATATCGAATATATGGAGGGCATTACTGAAGGCATTGCCTATATTGAAAACATGGTTGGCATGGCGTCCTGGTGATGGTTGGAGCATTCGGGTGGGTAGAGATCCTATATTGGGTATGGCTGAATCCTACAGGTTGTCGGAACCACTATTGACACATTTACTAAATAGAAGAATTTATTTTTTGGCACAGGTCGCCATTAACAATGAAGATGACAGATCCTTGAGGTGGGCAGATGCACAGGCATTAGATCTGTTGGGTCCACTTGCTACAGAATGGAATGAATACATATACAAGATCAGGAATACTGGTTTGAGTCTGCAACATTGTAAAGATTCACTATTCTGGAGTAGGAATGAGAAGACTGGTAATATTATGGCGGCTCTGGCATATTCATCTTCTGTTAATTCTACATTCCCGGAATGTATTCCTATATGGTTTAAAGAGGTTTGGCACTGGAAATTTCCACTTAAGACGGTACTTTTCTCCTAGTTGTTATTGGTTGATCGTATTCTTACATGGAACTTGCTCCAGCGTAGAGGCATCGAGGGGCCTGGAATCTGCTCATTATGTCATATTGCTGAGGAAAATTCCACGCATTTGATGATAGAATGCCCGTTCACTGTACAGGTTTGGCATCATATTGGGCTCTTATTTGGAACAGATCTCGTTTGGCATGGAATGCACACTACAGAGGCTTTCTACAATTGGATAACTGGTGATTGCAAGCTGCGGACTATTCCATTTCATGTGTGTAGATTTATCTGGCTGGCAAGAAACTCCTACATTTTCCGGAATATATATACCACACCACTGCAGATTGTCAATAAGGTACAGAATTTATGGTATGAGGATCCCAAGCAGAACAGGCTGCATAAGTCTCGTTTTATTCAGCAACCTACTTTTATGCATGACATGGCTATAGGCTTCTTTGATGGGGCCTCACAGGAGGGTGGAACTAAGTGTGGCGTTGGGGCTATTCTTATATCACCTCTTCTGGGAAGATATAACATTATGTGGAACTGTGGTATTGGTACTAACACACGGTCTGAGATGCTTGCATTATGGAGTATACTACACTTTGCCCGAACTTTAGGCATTGATGCTATTCAAATTGCTGGTGACTCCAACGTTATTTTTGAATGGTTTAAAGGTACTATCCATTTGGAATCGATTCTCCTTACCTATTGGATGGATCGTATTATGCAGCTGAAGGGTCAATTCTTGGAGATCAACATATAGCATGTATATAGGGAGATAAACACTAATGCAGACCTTTTATCTAAGAAGGCATTAGCAAGACCGTATGGTCATTTTTTGGTGGCACGTGGGGATGGTCGCGAACCATCTGATTTTACTTTTTTTGGTTCTTTTTAGTTTTTGACATTTCTGTATGAAGGCATGAGATTGATATATCTTA
The DNA here is from genome assembly GCA_001517045.1 of Pseudotsuga menziesii. Classification (NCBI taxonomy): domain Eukaryota; kingdom Viridiplantae; phylum Streptophyta; class Pinopsida; order Pinales; family Pinaceae; genus Pseudotsuga; species Pseudotsuga menziesii. Next base: position 568,458 of record LPNX010752041.1, on the reverse strand, counting down.
TGCATCATTCCGGGTAAATATATCAGTAGATGTATCTTGTAATGGATATTACATAATCCATCTGGTAGATACCTGGTGGAGGAGGATAGATATCTATGAATACTGGTTGTATTGGGTAGAAGGAAGATACAATGCTGATATGTGGATGTGAAAACTGAACGGGAAAAGTGTTGCATAGTCACTATATTGTAATTATCAGGTGATAACTTTTTTATATATAATATATATATAAGATCTTTTTTATGAAAAAAAAAAATGCCATGTCCAATGTATAAAAGTCTCATACTTTTCCCAACAATGTATCATGTCCAATGTATATGAAAATTTCCAAACAATATATCATGTCCATTGTATATGAAAATTTATGATGGAATAAAAACATATCAAAATTTAAACATTAGGATAGCATATTAAGTATAGTAAAGGATTAAAATCTTTAGAGGTGTAAATCTTTTTTTTAGCTAAAATGTAGAGGAAGTGTGTAATGCAAAGTTTATGATTTTAATTTATGTAGTTTTATATATATGCAGTTCTAAATATTTTAAATTTAATTTAATTTGATATGTTATTTTTCATAATATTTTATTATTATTTTTATAAATGACATGTGTTAGCTCTAAGATGAGCACGGAAGGAGTTACACATCTCTCCCCTACTGAGATGTAGAATGCCTCTTTTCGGCACAATCAAAATTTATAAGGACATGAATACAATGTCAATCCTTAAACATCAAGTAGTGTCGATACAAATTCACTATAAAAAAAGAATGAACTCAGTGACACATGGAGAACAATATGGATAACAACTAGCCTTTCAGTATCAGTGCATTGATCTCCACTTGCATAACAATTAAATATTTTATGATTTACCTCACGTGCAAGTGTGATCAACAACTTAGCCCTAACAATGTAGTTTGTAATGCAATAAATGACAACCACACTAATAAATTCACCAATTCAATTTCCCAATACCATCAAACATTTCAGATGCAAAAGGACTAACTAGTGGAATTTCCCAACCATTGCATGACAACCAAATCAATCCTAGGCGCACATTCACAAATCCATGCCAATGAAAAAGGGGGCCAATCAAATCTTACAATGGAAATCTATAAATCAACATATTTTATTCCTATTAGCACCATTCTACATTTTGTTTTTCGAAACTACTTAGGAGATCATTGTCTACACTCCCTCACAAAATATCTTCAATGCAAGTATTGGCACTATGTTATTGACTAAGTCATGTAATTGATGTTTGCTTCTATTACAAGGTATATTCCTCTATGACAGTATATCTATTAGTATGTGTGTTTATATTGCCATGTATATATTTTGTTGTACTATTCTTCAACATGTATTTATAGTCATGGCTAGAGGGAGAATAACTACTCATACATGTAAGGCCAGAAGGAAAGCAACATGGGTTCCCAACTACAACAAACTACATCAAATGACGAGATAGATCACAGTGACACTTAAGAGTATAATGTGGAAGAGATTGAAGGAGTTGCTCCACCATGAACTATGGTGTAAGGTGTAAGCTCAACCAAGAATTATATCAATGATATCAGAGGCTAGACAAAAGAGGATATAATGCATGCAATTCATGATATTGAATTTGATGGATATTCGATAAGAGAATATACGAAAAAAATATGGAATTGCTCCAACATCACTACATTATTACCAAAATGGTCTCATTCATACAAAGAGGAAAGGTATTATTACAATGTGTACATATTAAGAGGAGGAAGAAGTGGTTGTTTGGTGTAAGGAGATAGATGAAATAGGCCATGGGGTAGAGTTGATACCACTATAGCATAATGATGCTCAAATCTATCAAAATAGGCCAAATCCAGTCAAATATGTTTTTTCTAGGAAATCATGGTGGGTAGGGTTCAAGAAAAGATATTCATAGCTTGTGTTATGAACATTAAAGGGCCTATATAGAGACAAATTTCTGTATTTACAACCTACAATGGTGACCAAATTCTATAACACTATGTCCAATGCATTTGAAAAGCATTCCTATACTCCAACATGCATATGGAAGTGTGACAAGACTGGTTTATAAGCTGTAAGAAATTATGGCATGCAGGTAACTGCTAAGAGAGAGAGTAGGAATGTGCCATATGTTTTTCCTAAGAGAAGCAACTAGATAACTATTTTGTGCTTTGTAAATGCATCTGGTGTATCAATACCTGGGGTTTAATTGTTCAAAGGAAAGTATAAGCTGAAGAACTATATTTATCAAAATTGTGAGCCATAAGCATGCATGACTATACATCCCAATGCATGCTTGACTAAAGAATTGTTGATGAATTGGCTTTATCATTTTGTTGCATTTGTACCTAGTAATGTCTCACCTAAAAATAAATACATGTTGATTTTGTATGGCCATGACAACCACATAACTTTACAAAATGTGGAGGAGGAAAAAAATATGATAGTTCACTTGTTGATTTTGTTTGCACACGCTACTCATAAGTTGCAGTACTTTGATGTCAGTGTGCTTGGGCCATTTAAAAATTACTTCATGTTTGAGAGAGCATCATAAATGACAAAGAAGCTAGAGGTAGAGGTAAAAGGTTTGGACTAGCCGAACTTGTAGTATATATTTTAAAAGGGCTCTTACAACTACAAATATCAAGGTTGGAGAATCTAGACACTAAATTATGATTATGTTCTCAGTGATATGGCTTGTAGCATAGGTTTAGATATACATGGGGATGAAGATGCAAATTCTATGGAGAACATGTTGAGCCTCTCTCAAGGACATTGTCAGTCATTGAGTGACGATGATGAACATGTTATTACTACTCAATTTAATGATGAAGCAACTCAAGATAATATGGATGTTGTTGCATCACATAGATCACATACAAATTATACATAAAATATTCAAAATGACACTATTGGATGGAGGGTGACTAAAGGTTGTCAAGCAATGGGAAGAATTAATGACCAATTAACATTGTTAAGACATGTACCACATGGGGGATTCAATTTGTTGAGAAATATCTATCATGTTCATTCATAAATGGGGGTTTTTAATTGTGAAAAATAAGGTCAATATATTGTAGGTATTGGGGGGTATAGGTTATGGGGGGGTTATAGGTATGGGGGGGTATAAAAAGGGGTTTCTAGTAAAAATAAGGAATATATTGTAAAAATAATGGTTTTTTAATTGGAAATATGTATTGGGATGGGGGATCAACAAAATGAGTTTTGTAAGTAATTATCAATATCTAGTGAAATTAGGGGTATTCTTTAATATCCCATGAACGAAGGCTCTATGACATGGTTTATATAACTGAAGACAACATGATGTACCACAACCTAAGTGGCTGGTGGATGCCATGATGAATATGAATGCACAAATTTTACCAGCAGTAAAGAATAAAACCTTAACATGGCTTAGTTTCCATGAAGTCGAACAACAATGTTGTCCATTATTATGTGGATGTAGAATGTGTAGAAGCACATAACGGTAGGCATTGAATCACTATATCAAGAAGCTTCTAATAACCCGAAAATTCGTAAAAATTTAAAAATTTTAAAGTGACATAAAATGTCTAAAGTCGCAGCTAAGTAATTGCTAATGGTTAGCAGAAAAATGAAACAGTTTATAAAAGAACATGGGATTGTTTCTTTAAAAGAACCTGTAAACTAATGGATGTGCTCTTAAACACCTGTGTTAGTACTATTAATGTCTTAACTACTTTAGTTCTATCAAAGTTAGAAAAGGACTTGCATTTTGCAGCTACTAGTTATACTAATGAATAACTTTTGTCAAGTAGGTAAGAATTCTTGTATGAGATCGGGGCTTACTTAACGTTCTGCTAACTCATTTGGACTGTTGGTTCCTTACAGGTTTAGTAGGTAAGTGTAAGATCCAGTAGCTGTTATTTAAAATTACGTCGAGAACTACTTTCCTAACATGATTAAGATGCTAGTTTTAGAAAAGGTTAAATATGTTGCTTGTATTCAAGAAAGTAATGTCAATTCTTTTTCCGTTGTTATAAATCCATAGTTGTATTTATAAGTAACACCATAATGATTTTCTATCAAAAAATATATAAACAAGGGTGTAAATTGCGAGAGAAAGTACTTACCAAAGTTCCTTGAATCGTATGATGATTATTCTCTAAAAGTATAAAGAACACGGTTTTATTATCTTGTGTTTACAGTAAAAGTTATTTATAAATTTCCATAAAGAGAATAGAGCTCATGGTTTTGGGCTTAAGATCACTTCGAACTGTTTATTGATCTCGTAGCTATTCTCACTTCAATACTCAAAAGATGTCCTTCTCTTAAAGCATGATCAAATTACCTATGTTTTTCAATTAAAATGTTAACAATGAGTTATTATGAAATTATCGGAATTCTCTAACATTGTTAATCTTTAGTTTCTTAATCACTCCTTCATCAAAACAGTATAAAGGTTATGTTTTTAGAAGTTTATGGCTCTTCCTTTTTTTACTATAGTTATAAGCTATATTATAACCATCTTTTACTCTTTTACTATTTCAAACTAATACACCACCTAATCGACTTGTTTGAAAGCATGAAAAACTTCTAGGATAACAATAGTATTCAAGTTATAACCTAAGGTGGAATACCTAAGTATCAAACCACTATGATGAAATCGAATGATGGAAAATCATATGTTGTATAGTTTTTGAAATGATTATTGGTTTTGAAAAAATAATGCAATTGTTTGATTGCAGCGCTGACTATAGGTTTCGACCCATGCTTGTTGAAATTATTTGGAAGGGCACGTGGATTGTTTGTGTCCACTCAAGGGTTGACTTAAAACCTCGAAACCCTTATTCATTTGCATTGCAAACTATGGATTCCTCCTTTGTGTTGGCCGAGCTGAGAGCTCGCGGCCATGAGAGGCCTGTAACCACCTTCAAACATTTGGCATTTCACCTGCAAATACTATGTTGTGACTGTTGGGAGAAGTCGTTTATGGTTTTGGTCTTTCTGAGTGTTGATTAGTTACAGTGAGAGTGTGTAATGACTTTTCTTTGAGGTTCGAAGGCTGTGCTTGCCTTCAACCTGCCACATAACACTTATAGCTTCTGCCTTGGTTTGGTCGAGTTGAATTCCTTGTGTTTCCTTCGCATATGTGACTTCAAGGCTTCTTCCCTTTCGGCATGGTGCCAAAAGTGACCTGTTGTGGCCATCCCTCCTCAACTTCAACTTCAAGTTCAACAGGTAAAGACTTACCATAAACTCAGGTTTACATTTGTTTTCTTACAAGGGTTTTTACAATTTTAAGCCAACAAAGTATTTATGATAATACGGTTTCATTCTTGTAGGTCTATGCTCCTGGCTCCAATTCTGTCGGTGAAAACGAGCTCACTCTTCAGTTTTTACATGAGCATCCAACTGGTAAGCCCCGGTTCCAACGAGGGTTTCTTGTTGTGTGACGTTGTGGTTGTTGGAAGTTGGTTCTTGTGGTTGAAAATATGGCATGGCCTCGGTTCTCTGTTAGCTTACGTTTAAAAGCTTGTTTGTTATTACAAAAAATTTAGAAACCCTTAGTAGGTATTTTGTGTAGGGTGAAGAAGGCTATGGAAGTCGTGATGTAAATGGGTTTTAATTTTGTGTTTTTAGCCTTACGACTTGAACAATGTAATTTCTTTCTTTTTAAAACAAAAGAGCTCAGCTCTAAACTCAAAGGGCTATTGACCTCTGTCTAGTTTATTTTAATTTTTAAAATGGATTTAGTAGGTGAAGAAAGATTGTGAAACAGTCGGGATTTGTAAATGTTTTAAGGTTTTTACTTGTCAGTAAAAAAATGGAAACTGTTGGATTTATATATATATATTTTGCATAGTTCAGTTTGTTTACAGACCTGAGCCTCGACCTTCGGTTCTAAAGGCTGTAAGCCATTCCTTATTATTTGATTTTGTTTTTGTAAATTGTTTAAATACTATTGATTATTTAATTATGTTTTTCAACAAATTGTTTATGTAAATTTTAATTATTATCTTGTACTATAAGGATTCCAGCACAAGGTTTATGGGACAATTTACTGTGTTTAAGAGTAATATTTTCCTCTGTTTTGGGCACAAAGGGTTAATTAATAAGTAAACTCTACAGTTCGATAATAGTATTATTTATACTTAATAATTCTTAGCTCTGTTTATTTAATATTTTCCTTAATGATTTTTACAACTTGTTTTTAATTCTTAGTTAAGAATGATTAGGGTTTTAATGCTGCATACTTGTGAAAAGGATATATTTATCTGTCAATAAATTTTGTGGTTCTAATTAGGTTAAAGTAGAATCCTTTTGTCTTAGAACAGATACACCTAGTGTCTGGAAATCAATTGTTATAAAATGTTTTGAAAATTTTAAAAAAAACTTAACCTACCCTAGATAAAGGTCTGTTTATTATACCTATACTTTATTTACTAAAATGTAAGTTTTTATGTGTTGTAAATAATATCAGTATACGAAAAATAATTCTATAAGTGATATGATTACTAAAAGTTTTTACATACCTATACTTTAGTTTTTATCTGAAATAAATACATATAATGCAGACATTATTTACTACTTCTTTACAGTAGAAATCATAAGCAACTAACGTAAATGTAGTTACAATTTTCATTCAAGTGAAAAGAATCATCATATTCACCTAAACACCCAGTTGTACTAGAGTACTGCTTGAGTCAGGCGTGGAAAAATACAGTATGGAAATTATAATTCTATTTGTTCCTCATTTTGTATATTTATTACTATTTCTAACATAATCTGCAATTCACCAAGTCTAACATTACACAATTACTCCTTTCTTCATAAACCCTAATTAGATACTAACATGTTTGTATTTAAAATATAGTAAACATTTTACTGAGGATGTTAAACAAAAATAACATAAAGACAAATAGAACCTGTCAATGATAAGATGACAACAACTTAAGGAGGTTGTTCCTCCCAACCAATATTTTGGAGAGCGCTCAGACAAAGCTTCCTCGGGACCCCCGAGCTTGTTCCTGGTCTTCTTGGCAGAGAACTGGGTGCAGAATACAACTTTAACACCTTTGTCACATGACTGGTCCAATTACCTCAGTAATTAAAATATGCTCACAGCAGTATGAACTTCAGCCTAAAAGCTGCGATAAGTTCAGTCTCAGCAGTTAACCCCTCAAACTCACTTCAGTAATCCCCTCCATTGAATTTATCTTGAGTAAATTCATTCACCCTGAATGAGTAGCCTCAGCTGTCTTCAATGGGAATTTTTATAGAGATGCTAAGGTCTTCTGGGTCAGTTTTTATTTAATGAGCCACCTGCTCCAATTCCACTTTCTTGGGGAATCATGACCACAAATATAGGGAAGTTGCCACCTGTAACAGTTGGAAGTAGTTTGAGGATGCTGTCACTTGTCAGTGTACTCTCCACCCAGTCTCCTCCACCAATTGACCAGTAAACACTCTTTTAACAGCTTCCCTAAGCTGTTGTCTCATCATTTATTTATTTATAAATAAAATATTCTAAATTACATTAATTATTCTTGACCCCACTGGGTCATCAATTGCAAACTTAGCATAAAATATAACACAATGTTCCTCAAATAACATTAAATTGTTTTTGCAAATTGGGGCATGTGACATACACACCCCCTTAAATTATAATATCATCCTCGATGTTATTTATTCCTCGTCCTTAGAGTTTCCCTGAAATAGAATTGGATATGCATCCTGCATATGACTTTCCAATTCCCAAGTGGCTTCCTTTGGACTAAGGTGCTTCCATTGCACCTTCACCTGACCAATGGTGTGTTTCCAAAGTGAGATCTCCCTCTGCTCGAGGATACAATCCGGTTCCACCAGAAAATCTCCTTCGAGTTCCACCTGCACATCATTCCAATTAATACCATGAGTAGCATCATGTACATATTTTTTTAATACAGAAATGTGAAAAACATTATGAACTCTTAAATTCGGTGGTAGAGCTAACTGATAGGCTACCTGTCCGATCCTGGACAGTATTTCAAAAGGACCACAATATCGAGGTGCTAGCTTGGCACAACTACCCAGCCTCAAAGAACTCTTTTTGGGTCTCACCTTAATGAAAACATGTTTGCCTACCTGGAATTCCTTTGGAGTTTGTTTAAGGTCTCCTTAAGTTTTCTGTCGATCTTGCGCAATTTTCAGATTACCTTGTACATGTTTTACAATTAATTCCATTTCTTTCAATAATTTAGGTCCTAATACTAACCTGTCCACTGGCTTACTCCAAGAGATGGGAGTATTGCATTTCCTTCCATACGAAATTTCGAAAGGACTATACCTAGTAGAAGTTTGATAATGATTATTGTAAGCAAATTCTACCAAGTGTAAATAATCTTCCCATTTACCTGGCTACTCCTTTACGTACATTCTGAGTAGATCCTCCAATACCTTTTTTACCCTTTCAGTCTGTCCATCCATTTGAGGATGGAAAGAGGTTCTAAAATTTAACGTAGTATTTAATCCTTTAAACAAAGATCTCCAAAAATTACCGATAAATTTAGGGTCTCGGTCTGAAATTATCACCTTCGGTATTCCATGCAACCGAAAATTTTATTTTAAGAAAATATCAGCAATATTTGCAGCTTTATAAGTAGTTTTTACAGGTATAAAATGGGCTGCTTTACTCAATTTGTCAACCACTACCATTATTGAGTCATTTAAGTTCTGATTTTTAGGTAATCCAGTAACAAAACCAAGGCTAATTATCTCCCATTTCCAGCTAGGGATAGGCAATGGTTGAAGTAGCCCCGCTGGCTGCTGATGTTCAGTTTTTACTTGCTGACATTCAAAGCATCTAGCAATATATTCTGCCAGTTCAGTTTTCATGTTTGGCCAGAAATAATCTTTTCCTAGCATGGTGATAGTTTGGTGATAACCTGGATGCCCTGAATAAGGAGTTTTATGAATTTAGTTTAAAATTAATAGCTTAATCTTACGTACATTAGGTACGTATAATCTGTCTTTATACAGTAATAATCCTTTTTCATTCAAGTTGTACCCTGTACTTAGACTTTCTATTAAATTCTCTTTTACTTTTGCTTGTAATTTTCGGTAGTTTTCATCCTGTTCTATTCCAGCTTCAAGTTGTTCTTCCAAATCTGTTGTATAAGTGCTGATAACTACTGTAAAATTCAGCATTACATTTCTACTTAATGCATCAGCAACCTTATTCTCCTTTCCTTTAATGTGTTGAATTTCAAAATCGTATTCACTTAGAAAAGCCAGCCACCTAGCTTGCCTAGCATTCAAATTAGGTTGATCTAACAAGTATTTCAATCCTTTGTTATCCATCGTTAAGATAAACTTCTTTCCAATTAAATGATGACGCCACATCTTTAATGCATCTATGACAGTAGCTAATTCTAAGTCATAGGTCGCATAATTTTTTTCGTGAATATTCAATTTCCTAGACTCATAAGCAATGACATGTCCTTCCTGAGTCAATACTCCACCTAAAATATCATTGCATGCGTCAGTACATACTATAAAATCTTTATTAGGGTCAGTAATTCTTAATATTGGTGCGGTGGTTAATAATGTTTTTAACTTTTTAAAACTGTCTTCGCACTTCTGATTCCAATCAAATTTCTTCCCCTTTTTTGCAAAGAGGTTATCGGATTTGCAATTCTTGAAAACCCTTCGATGAACCTCCGGTAATAACCGGTAATCCCCATGAATGATCAGACGTCAGTTACGTCTTTTGGGACTGGCCAATCTTCGATTGCCTTTATCTTTTTGGGGTCAACCAAAACTCCTTCTTTAGTCACCACATGACCTAAGTACTAAATTTTATCTTTAAAGAAGTCACATTTACTAAATTTCGCAAAAAGTTGATGCTCTCATAACTCTTGCAAGACAATTTTTAAGTGTTCTTTATGTTCTTCTTCATATTTTGAATAAATTAATATGTCATCAATAAATACGACCATAAATTTATCCAGATATTTGTGCATTACATTATTCATTAGACACATAAAAACAGTTGGAGCGTTAGTAAGCCCGAAAGGCATAACAACAAACTCATGATGTCCATATCGAGTTCTAAAGGTTGTTTTAAACATGTCTTCATATTTAATTCGGACCTGGTGATATCCAGACCGTAAATCAATCTTTGAAAACAACGTGGCTCCACGTCATTGATCAAACAGATCATCTATGTGAGGTAACGGGTATTTGTTCTTGATAGTCATTTTATTTAATTGGCGATAATGTATGCATAGTCGTAGAGTTCCGTTCTTCTTCTTACCAAAGATGACAGGCACCCCCCAGGGAGACACACTGGGTCTAATATAATTCTTATCAATAAGTTCTTTTAACTGTGACTTAAGTTCATTTAATTCGAGTATATTCATCCGATAAGGGGATTTTGAGCTGGGCACTGCACCAGGTACCAGCTCAATAGTAAAATCTAATTCTCGTTTCGGAGGCAGCCCTGGAATTTCTTCCGGAAATACATCTGAATATTCCTTTAGAATCGGTATATCCTCCAATTTTAATTTATCTATGTTGTTCATGTTTTCTTCATCGATTATTGTTACTACATAAGCCTTACAGCCTTTCCTAACAGCTCTCTTAAGCTGCAGAGCAGAGATCTGCCTTACGGTTGTTTTCCTAGGGATTCCCTTTACACTTATTAACTTTCCATCGTTATTTATGCAAGTAAAGGTTTTATCAAAGAAATTCAAGACCGCCCTCTGCTGCTCTAACCAATCCATACCAATTAATATATCATATGAACCTAAAGGTAATACATTGAATTTAACAAAAGTTTCAAACTGGTCAATAGTTACTGTACAATTCTTTGCAAAGCTAATTACCTTTCTCTTTGCACCAGTAGATAATTGAACTAACCAAGAACTTGCAAACTTTTCAACTGGAAGTTTACACTTTTTTACCAAATTAGGCGAAATATAGCTTAAACTAGCTCCCGGATCAATTAAAATAGATATAGGTATTTGATTTATCTTACCTTCCACTCCCACCGTGGAAGTTTGATAGTCTGCTTGCCGATTCTCTAATGCTGCATTAATCATGGGAATTGTCCTTGCTAGATCACCAACATTCATCTCCTCATGTATTGTGTGGATGTTGCTAACAGTCTTCTTCTAATTGGGGCAGACTGATGCATAATGTGGACCATTGCATTCCCAACACTTTATGGGTTCTTTTCATTCAAAGTTATTTGTGTAGTTACTATGGTTGTTAGCATATTCTTTATTCCTTTGATTATTCCGATTGGTCTGTGAATTACTTTTATTCCCTTGGAAATTCTTATTAGGAAAATTTCTGGTGTTATTATTTTTAGAATTTCGATTAGGTACAAACTCTTTCTTCTTTTGTTCAAAGTTATTATTCCTTTTGGCCTTCCAGTTGGCCATACTCTCCTTTTTACGATTCTGTTCATAACAGAAATTCACTTTTCTAATCGCTTCTTCTAGAGTTTTCGGATTGTCATACTCAATCCTGTCCTTTATATGATAAGGTAAACAATTGAGAAACCGATGTACCTTAGGTTTCTCGTCCACAATGTATGGCACATACCTGAGCAAACTTAGAAATTTACTATTCAATTCTTTCATATTCATTGCACTCAGTTTTAACTCGTAGAATTCCTTAGCCCTTTCCTCATAGTACTGTTCAGATAAAAATTTCTTTTTGAAATATTTCTTGAATGTGCTCCAATTTATGTTTTTCTCTCTTATACATTTTACTCTTTTTAAGTCTTGCCACCATATATCATCTTTTCCCATAAGATTATAAATAGCCTTCCTGGCCTTTAGTTGATTAGAATAGTTATATATTTGGAAGTATTTCTTCATCATGGATAGCCAAGATTTTGCTTCTTCCCCCTTTTCAGTTTCTCCATTAAATGTTGGCGGCTTGATCTTCTTGAACTCCCCAGAGATTTCTTCATAAGGTTTATATTTTATTTTCCTAGTATGGTGGTTATCTTCACTACTGTCACTAGTATAATGAGAGTTGTGTTTATCACCATATACTTCGGAAGATGAGCTACTTTCATTTTTAACTTGTTTAGTCTTTTTATACTTATGCTGATAACCTATATCTTCAGACCCAGTTCTTTTACCCTTTTCCTCGGTATGAAATCTTTCTATTAAGATCTGATTTAGCTCCTCTTGAGCTCTCAGAATCCTCTCATTTTCTTTCTTAACCGATTCCATCTCTAATTTTAATTCTTTAACTGTTTGTAGTAGTTCGGAAGAATTATTGGTTATATCTTCTTGTATAGGTTCTTTTTGTAGATTATCTCGTTCAGTGTAAGGAGATTCCTCATCCGCATATTCTTCCAATCTATCCATACCTGTCATTAACTCAGAAACAAATTTCCCTGTGTGTATCATTCAAAGAAACAGCATTAGCATATTTATTTAAATTTACTGCTCCATATAAGCAAGTTGTGCTTCATTAAGGCCTAGTGTTTAAACCTTGTGCTCTGATACCACATGTAATAACCAAAAAATTCGTAAAAATTTAAAAATTTTAAAGTGACATAAAATGTCTAAAGTCGCAGCTAAGTAACTGCTAATGGTTAGCAAAAAAATGAAACAGTTTATAAAAGAACATGGGATTGTTTCTTTAAAAGAACCTGTAAACTAATGGATGTACTCTTAAACACCCGTGTTAGTACTATTAATGTCTTAACAACTTTAGTTCTATCAAAGTTAGAAAATGACTTTCATTTTGTTGCTGCTAGTTATACTGATGAATAACTTTTGTCAAGTAGGTAAGATTTCTTGTATGAGATCGGGGATTGCTTAGTGTTCTGCTAACTCATTTGGATTTCTGGTTCCTTACAGGTTTAGCAGGTAAGCGTAAGATCCAATAGGTGTTATTTAAAATTACGTCGAGAACTACTTTCCTAGCATGATTAAGATGCTAGTTTTAGAAAAGGTTAAATAGGTTGCTTGTCTTCAAGAAGGTAATGTCAATTCTTTTTCCATTGTTATAAATCCATAGTTGTATTTATAACTAACACCATAATGATTTTCTATCAAAAAAATATAAACAAGGGTGTAAATTGTGAGAGAAAGTACTTACCAAAGTTCCTTCAATCATATGATGATTATTCTCTAAAAGTCTAAAGAACACGGTTTTATTATCTTGTGTTTACAGTAAAAGTCATTTATAATTTTCCATAAAGAGAATAGAGCTCATGGTTTTGGGCTTAAGATCACTTCGAATTTTTTAGTGATCTCGCAGCTATTCTCACTTCAATACTCAAAAGATGTCCTTCTCTTAAAGCATGATCAAATTACCTATGTTTTTCAATTAAAATTTTAACAATGAGATATTAGGAAATTATCGGAATTCTCTAACATTGTTAGTCTTCAGTTTCTTGATCACTCCTTCATAAAAACAGTATAAAGGTTATGTTTTTAGAAGTTTATGGCTTTTCCTTTTTTTACTATAGTTATAAGCTATATTATAACCATCTTTTACTCTTTTACTATTTCAAAATAATACACCACCTAATAGACTTGTTTGAAAGCATGAAAAAGTTCTAGGATAACAATAGTATTCAAGTTATAACCTAAGGTGGAATACCTAAGTATAAAACCACTATGATGAAATCGAATGATGGAAAATCATATGTTGTATAGTTTTTGAAATGATTATTGGTTTTGAAAAAATAATGCAATTGTTTGATTGCAGCGCTGACTATAGGTTTCGACCCACGCTTGTTGAAATTATTTGGAAGGGCACGTGGATTGTTTGCATCCACTCAAGGGTTGACTTAAAACCTCGAAACCCTTATTCATTTGCATTGCAAATCATGGGTTCCTCCTTTGTGCTGGCCGAGCTGAGAGCTCGCGGCCATGAGAGGCCTGTAACCACCTTCAAACATTTGGAATTTTGCCTGCAAATACTATGCTGTGACTGTTGGGAGAAGTCATTTATGGTTTTGGTCTTTCTGAGTGTTGATTATTTACAGTGAGAGTGTGTAATGGCTTTTCTTTGAGGCTCGAAGGCTATGCTTGCCTTTAACCTGCCACAGAACACTTATAGCTTCTGCCTTCGTTTGGTTGAATCGAATTCCTTGTGTTTCCTTCGCATATGTGACTTCAAGGCTTCTTCCCTTTCGGCATGGTGCCAAAAGTGACCTGCTGTGGCCATCCCTCCTCAGCTTCAACTTCAAGTTCAACAGGTAAAGACTTACCCTAAACTCAGGTTTACATTTGCTTTCTTACAAGGGTTTTTACAATTTTAAGCCAAGAAAGTATTTATGATAATACAGTTTCATTCTTGCAGGTCTATGCTGTCGGATCCAATGTTGTAGGTGAAAACGAGCTCACTCTTCAGTTTTTACATGAGCATCCAACTAGTAAGCCCTGGTTCCAAGAGGGTTTCTTCCTGCGTGACATTGTGGTTGTTGGAAGTTGGTTCTTGTGGTTGAAAATATGGCACGGCCTCGGTTCTTTGTTAGCTTATGTTTAAAAGCCTATTTTTTATTACAAAAGTTTTAGAAACCCTTAGTGGGTATTTTGTGCAGGGTGAAGAAGGCTCTGGAAGCCGTGATGTAAATGGGTTTTAATTTTGTGTTTTTAGCCTTACGGCTTGAACAATGTAATTTCTTTCTTTTTAAAACAAAAGAGCTCAGCTCTAAAATCAAAGGGATGTCGACCTTTGTCTAGTTTATTTTAATTTTTATAATGGATTTTAGTAGGTGAAGAAAGACTGTGAAACAATCGGGATTTGTAAATGTTTTAAGGTTTTTACCTGTGAGTAAAAAAAATGGTTACTGTTGGATTTTTATATATATTGCATGATTCAGTTTGTTTACAGGCCTGAGCCTCGACCTTCAGCTCTAAAGGCTGTAAGCCATTCCTTATTATTTGATTTTTTTTTGTAAATTGTTTAAATAATATTGATTATTTAATTCTGTTTTTCAACAAATTGTTTATGTAAATTTTAATTATTATCCTGTACTATAAGGATTCCAGTGCAAGGTTTATGGGACAATTTACTGTGTTTAAGAGTAATATTTTACTATGTTTTTGCCTCAAAGGGTTAATTAATAAGTAAACTCTACAGTTCAATAATAGTATTATTTATACTTAATAATTCTTAGCTCTGTTTATTTAATATTTTCCTTAATGATTTTTACAACTTGTTTTTAATTCTCAGTTAAGAAGGATTAGGTTTTTAATGCTGCATACTTGTGAAAAGGATATATTTATCTTTCAATAACTTATGTGGTTCTAATTAGGTTAAAGTAGAATCCTTCTGTCTTAGAACAGAGACACCTACTATCTGGAAATCAATTATTATAAAATGTTTTGAAAAAAAAAAAAATCTTAACCTACCCTAGATAAAGGTTTGTTTACTATAACCTATACTTTATTTACTAAACTGTAAGTTTTTATGTGTTGTAAATAATATTAGTATACGAAAAATAATTCTATAAGCAATATGATTACTAAAAGTTTTTACATACCTATACTTTAGTTTTTAACTGAAATAAATACATATAATGCAGACATTATTTACTACTTCTTTACAGTAGAAATCATAAGCAACTAAAGTAAATTTAGTTACAATTTTCATTCAAGTGAAAAGAATCATCGTATTCACCTAAACACCCAACTGTACTAGAGTACTACCTGAGTTAGGCGTGGAAAAATACAACATGGAAATTCTAATTCTATCTGTTCCTCATTTTGCATATTTATTACTATTTCTAACATAATCTGCAATTTACCAAGTCTAACATTACACAGTTACTCCTTTCTTCATAAACCCTAATTAGATACTAACATGCCTGTATTTAAAATCTAGTAAACATTTTACTGAGGATGATAAACAAAAATAACATAAATACAAATAGAACCTGTCAATGATAAGATGACAATAGCTTAAGGAGGTTGTTCCTCCCAACCAATATTGTGGAGAGCACTCAAACAATGCTTCCTCAGGACCCCCGAGCTTGTTCCTGGTCTTCTTGGCAGAGAACTAGGTGGAGAATATAACTTTACGACCTTTGTCACCTGACTGGTCCAATTACCTCAGTAATTAAAATCTGCTCACATTAGTATGAAATTCAGCCTAAAAGCTGTAATAAGTTCAGTCTCAACAGTTAACCCCTCATACTCACTTCAGTAATCCCCTCCATTGAATTTCTCTTGAGTAAATTCATTCACCCTGAATGATCACCTCTAGAATGAGCAGCCTCAGCTGTCTTCAATGGGAATTTTTATAGAGATGCCTAGGTCTTTTGGGTCAGTTTTCATGAGCCACCTGCTCCAATTCCACTTTCTTGGGGAATCATGACCACAAATATAGGGAAGTTGCCACCTGCAACAATTGGAAGTAGTTTGAGGATGTTGCCACTTGTCAATGTACTCTCCACCCAGTCTCCTCCACCAATTGACCACTAAACACTCTTTTAACAGCTTCCCTAAGCTGTTGTCTCATCATTTATTTATTTATAAATAAAATTTTCTGAATTACATTAATTATTCTTGACCCCACTGGGTCATCAATTACAAACTTGGCATAAAATATAACACAATGTTCCTCAAATAACATTAAATTGTTTTTGCAAATTGGGGCATGTGACAAAGCTAGTGTAGAGAAATCACAACTCCTAGATGATGCTCATATTCCACCAAGTATTGGACCAATACTTAGACAATTCCTAAGGCTTCCATTTGAGAGTGTCATAGTGAAACCAAGGATAGGAACATCAAATTGCCTTCAATTAACTAGGGTTTCAAAATTACTAACTTTAGATGATTACATCATAGACATGGTTGAGGTAGAATAAAAAAAAAAGGATATGATGGAGTTGAAACAAAAGAAGAATGATCTGGTAAATGAGAAGTGAGTGGCAATGATTGTTGAAGAATAACACTGAAAGTAGGAAATGGTTTAAAGAGAGAGAGAAAGAGTGGGGGAGAGCACCCAAAAAAACTGGAAAGGCATGAAAAATAAAAATAAAAGAAACAACAAAAAATTCAAAAGGAACAAGGGAGAAGCTTGAGAAGACTACAAACAAGATCATTCAAATTACACAGAATACATGATTCTTTCAATACCTTATAAATAATCAAATTAGTCACTATCATCCAATTGCTCCATTGCAACCATCTATTCTTACTAGTTCAGGGGTCGATCCTGTATGTTCTTTCCCAACACCTCCAATTTCTCTAGGAGTATTGCACAAGTCAAAACTATGGTTTTTTTTGTTCCTCCATGGATGAAAGTAAACAAATTGCATCAAGAAAAAGTAGGCAACTCAACTTACTTAGATCAAGTAAATGCAAGCAACTCAACATACTTGGGTGTTGTGAACACTCATCTTCCTCAAGCATGAATATGTTTTCTATTTATCCTAACTACATGCAATGTAGATTTTGTTATAGAGGTTATTTTGGGTGTTCCTCTAATTTTCCTTGGATGAGATCTAAAGTTTGCATTTATTTGTATTGAATCCTAAGTTAGAAGGAAAATTTTAATGACACTATTATTGAGCATGATCCCAGCCCGTATCCAAGCTAAGTATAAATATGGCATTGGACTCTAAAAATATGGTATACATATGATCCCTATGGACATATCACAAAAATGACTTTTGACATGTATAGAGGTATTGTATCATTATGTATTTATGTAGACTAGTACACAATATGAAATATGAGATACAAAGAAAAATTATGTGATTGATAGATCTAGAAAATGATCAATCGATAGTTGTTTATAACACATCTGAGCTCTTTTTTTGGCAAAAAATTTAAAGAAAAGTTTATGTATAACCTCACAAGCCCATAAAAAATGTAGCTCATTTCAATTAATGAATTACACCTTTTTCCATGGAAAAAATTCCTAATATTAGTTTCATGTTCAATGTATTCAGTCCCAAGTTAAAATTCAAGGCATTGAATTCAACTAATGTTAATATAATGTTAAAATTCAAGGCATTTTGTTCAACTAATGTTAATATAAATTAAACACTAGTTTTGTATGATTAGTTTTCTATGCCCCATTACTAATTGCAACATCCATTGGTAATTCAATTACCTAGAATTGCAATATTTCATTACTAATTTAATTTCATCTATATACGATATTAGGTTAACTAAATGTTAACTAGTTTATAAATAAGGATTTAGGAGACAATAAAACTATATAATATCTATAATATAATAGATGGTATAATCCATATAGTATATTACTCAAGTGCAGGAGGAAATGAAAACATTACTCAAACACATAAGTACATGTACTAAATAGATAGAAAAGGCCCCACACATAATTTCTTACTAATTTAAATAAATACACAATAATATGATTAATGAATTAAACACATAACTCCGACTCTCATAGATTTTTTTGAATTTCACTGTGAGAATTGACATTGTTACTATGCAAACTTACAGAACTTGACATGATTCAAAACTGCAGAACTTGAACATAAATCTAAATTTCGTTACTCTTGACTTAGCCTAAAAAGAACAATGTAACATTTTTGTAAACCATGGTAATGCAAACAACCATATATTACTCAAACCAATTAGGAAATGAAAACATTACTCAAACATATAATTACATGCTAATTACATAGCAAAGGCTCAAGAAATAATTCACTACTATGAAATTCACTCCAAGATTCATCGACATTGCCACTCTTCATAATTATAGAACCTGACATAATTCATAATTACATAATTTGAACATAAATAATAATTATACAAATACAAATAGGAAATATGAATAAATGAAAATTATCATGAAATCACAAATACAATAACAACTACAAATTGGATTGTTGTGTTTGGTCAATAAATACCTAATAGCATGGCATGGGTACAACAAGGAAGAAGCCATTGGCCCATTCTAATTTAGAGACATCAAAATATATGTATCCATACTTTGTGATGCCCCATATGAATAAAATGGGGAGACACAAAGTGGAGAATTAATACCATTTTATTCCAAATCCTAGGAAATATACGCGATGAGGAGCCTCCCTAAGGGAAGGTAGGAAGGCGTGGGTATTCTTTATGAATAGAGAGGATTCAATAATATATCAATGTGCCATAGTAGTAACACCAATACCACCCTTACTTGAGCGAGTAGGGAGAAAGACACCACTAGGAGATAATGAAGGACTACAATGATAAAGATATTGTAACATCACTACATAACTAAACAATGCACTACAGCCTAAAGCATAACAATTTACAAATTTTTTTAACACAAAATTGACTTGATAGACTAAGGGAGCCTTCAATCTGGCTCGAGGAAACTATCTTACTTAGCCTAGTGGATAACATTATATATTTTTTATTTCGCACGCTAAGATTAAGGTTAGTGTTACATCTCGATGGCTTAGCCTCTTCAATACCAAGATAATGGCTACAAAGGTAAGTCTAGTTCTTTGGATCTCTTAGCTTACCATTATATATACCTTCAAAAGGAACATTCTAACAACCAGTTTTTATTATTGCACATTTGTGAATCATAAGACTTCCTCCCTCCCTTAACAATGGCACTAAGGGCCAGTTGCATTATTGTTCCTTAACTATAAAATTTTCATGGTGAAAAGATGAAACAAGCCTAGAGTATGCTAAGTGTATATTATATCATCAATTTCTAAGGTTTTGTTTTATAATTTTATCTCCATGTGACTTTTTCCATTGTTTAACCTTTTCTTAGTCGATCAAGTAAACCAAGCCAAGGTTGGAGTTCAAAAACTCATTATTAGTAAAGTATGTTCCCAATATAGTTGCTACCACGTCATATGACACTGACAGAGCATTTAAGTCAACTTGAAAATATCACCTCACT
The DNA here is from genome assembly GCA_001517045.1 of Pseudotsuga menziesii. NCBI lineage: Eukaryota > Viridiplantae > Streptophyta > Pinopsida > Pinales > Pinaceae > Pseudotsuga > Pseudotsuga menziesii. The sequence goes on along the minus strand of LPNX010752041.1, from coordinate 548,614 downwards.
ACTCGTGTTTTCTCCTAGGGTTTGTCTTCTTGTATTTTCCCCTTTTCCGAGATAGGGAGATATTTTCTCCTCGAATCCTCCCCAAGTGTCATTTTCCATGATTAACTTAAACCAACTACACTCGGTGTAGCTCACGTGAATGCATTATAAAAGTTCTTTGGTTTTCATCAGTCTACAAGTTGTGGATTTTATGCATCTCTTGGACTGGCTCCTTCCATGAAATGTTCGGGATATGTTAGATCTGCTACAAATACTTAATGTCATTATCCTTGCAATAGAATCCTTTAATATTCTATTTATTATGGTTATCAATTCATGGCTTACCTTATGACACAGGAATTCAGGCATCAACTGGGTTATTGGTTCTCGTGTTTGTGTTACCTGCAACTCTACTTCCATCGGGTAAGGAGTGTTCCCTTAACTAGATTGAGTTATTTCTGGGTTTGGTGAGTGAGCTCAGGGCCATGGATAAGATTACTCCAATTTTACTCGTGCTTCCCTTTCACCATTCCATGGTGATTTTTGATGAAAATTCCTCAATTCAATTGAGGGCCTTGTATGAATTTTTATTTTGCTCACAGGCCTTGGGTCGTAGCTGTGATCCTAGGGTTTGAAGGCCTTGGGGTTTAAAGTGGCCTTTATGACCAATATTCTATGTTTTAATGCTTGTATTTATTAAAGGACACTTAGCCATGGAATTTTTCCATTTGGCTGCTCATAGACTATTTATTCAACAAATATGGATTTGGATCTAGTAGTAGTGGTTTATGTCACTATTTAAACTTGGTGAATGAATTTATATTCAAACTATTTATAGTTTGTGCATATTCTGTTTGTTTAAGTATATTGTGATTTGATATATGGTGTAACAATAATCTCGAGCTTGACCAAGATTCCTGCAACAATATTTTTTTACTCTGTGATGTAACCTTGTGTTTCCCTTTTTTGTGTCTGTCAACTAGTATACATTTGATTTGATTGCAAATGAGATATTAAAATATTTGGTTTGCTTGGCTTAGGTATCAGAGTTTACCCGAGAACATGTATAAGTATGAATGGGGAAGAGACTCTATGTTCGTTTCTCTTGGAAATTTAGATGCAAAATGGTAACTAATATGTTTTTTAAATTATCCCAAGTTATATGGTTTAACTTTAATTAGATTTATTGTGGCCTCAACGGCTTAGAAGAGTTTTCTTCATGTTAAATAGATAAACATGGTGTTGGTGTTTCACCCTTCGACCCAGGTTCAAACCTTCTTTGTACGACAACAAATCCCAAGATATTGGCCTGAAAAAGCAAGGTTCATTCGGTAGCACCTGCAACGCAAATGTAGTCTCACTCGAGATATCTCTTATGGGTAACTGCCAGACCCAAGTTTCTACAATTGGGTGGGAATTTCTCCTCTCACAACACCTTACCAACTCGCTTGACTGAAGCTGGTGGGTGTCTTACTTATATTTATTATGTACATTCAAGATATTACTCTATTTATCCATTGACATAGATTGCAATAGTCAATATAATGCCTTATTAGTTATTCCAACTAGCAACAGTGCAACATATGCATACAAGAACTATTTATAAGCAAATATATAAACACTTATTCACAACATACATTCATGTGACACAAATACATTCATCAAATACACATTGACACTGTATTTAACGTGGAAACCCATCCGAGAAAAATGACAAAGGCTCTATTCATTTGGCATGAGAAATATATGCACCTTTCACCTACACACTCAGTTGCAGACTCTGTTCATGATATTCTTCTACACTCTATACAAATTTCTCTCTCCTCCGATGCTCTTTGGTCGCAGATCTCTGAAGTTTTCTCTCCTTCACTCTACTATTTATCCTCACACAACTGGATCAACTCACTCTTCTCTTTGACTCTATTGTCTATCTGCACACAACCTGGATCAATTCACTCTTCTCTTTGATCCTTCGGCTCTTCCAACAAACACAAACTAACTAGGAAGTAACAGATGCAACTGACCGACTAGGAATCGACAGACTAGGAAGTAACCTACATACAACTCCAGTTCTTCATTTTATAGACTCTTTTCATGTCATTATCAGTCAACTTCATTCAGTTAGTCGACATGTTATCATTCCTATTCTCATACATTCCTATTACAACTATCAGTAGGCAATATCAGCCTAAAATACACAGATGCTTTATTCCCTAAAGCATATGTGACTCTCGCCGACTTCTTACCCATGATCTCTTAATATTTCCTTTTCTGTCGTTGCATGTCGTCTATCGTGGTTCCTTCTGTCGCGGCTGATCTCACTGCATCTTTCCCTTCTATTGTGGACTTCTTCATTCAAGGTTGCTTCTGTAGCAACTTTCCTTCTCTCACTACTTCTTCTGTCTCATCTCTTTCCACACCATAGATTTCTCTATTGCGCAACTATACTCTTCACATTTTGAGCATAATTCTATATAAATTATTCCTATATTATCCTAGGGCCAACATTCCCCCAACACTCACCTGTGGATCATCTCGAGCCACAATGCACTACTCCAAAACGTCTATAGTTGTGATGGTTTTGCTTTGAAAATCTTGAAAGATTTTCACTATATCCTTTGTCTCTCATTGCACATCCTCTTCTTCCTTCTACAAGTTTTCCACAAGGTCGAAACTGATGTGTTCTGCCATTACAAGTCATGTGGCTTCTGCTACTCATATCACCTTCTAATGTACAAGCTGAATGATGCATCTAATTCTTTCTGCTTTGACCTGCAACTTAGCGACTTTGTCAATCCTTTGCTGATGTTCAGTTCGCAGTGCTACGACTTGTTGCTGTAACTTTTTCATATCGGTAGCTTTATCCATTTTCTTAGCTAAGGGAAACTTCTTCATTTCATTCTTCAGTTGAGTTTCTTCTCTCTAAGTAGTGCGCAGCTGCTCTGCGACTTTCTCTATCTCCGTATCATCGATCAATGCTTCCCAAGTCTAAGAAACTTGTTCGATGGTCTTGGCACATACTGCCTCTTCCTCTTATATCTTCTTTGCAACTTCTACTGCTATTATCCTTCTTTCTTGATTTGAAAATTTACTACTTTGGAGCAGTAGGGCCGATAAGAGAGAATATTTTATCGACATCACCAATTATATCCTGGACTTCTTGGAAAGCTAAAGACGAGATCCCAATTGATTTCCTAGACATTATTTCTTTGACTTATTCCTCCCTGCAAGAAGAACTTTTTCATCCACTACTTCTTCGTCGTCAATGAAATCTTCCATCTCATGTTCTTCCATCAAGTAATCATCGCCAAATATATCATGTGCTTCTTGTACAGTTGATGACAATGTTATAAGATTTCGTCGTTGTTCACTGTTATCTAAACTTTAGTTCAGACTGACAAATTTTACCAATGGATACTTTGCATTCTGGTGGGTCTACCCGTGAGTGTGTCTGACGATTTAGTTGGAATATCGTCTGGTATCTGAATTTCAACCACTGCTTCTTCGTTTTCCATCATCGGTGCTAAGGAAAATTTCTTCTTGTAGGTACCATAACGTTTCTTCGTAGATGAAATAGTTGGGTTGGTTTGTAAACTCACTTCAAGGATGACTAGAAATTCATTCTATTTAGAGTCTAGCCCCCTCCTCAAGTGGAATATATCTAGTAGTGTCTTCCATAATGAGTGTGGGTTACGTAGTCTCAACGGCATATTGTGAAACCGTGCTTGTACTGGAAATCAAAATAACCATGTTGTTAACACCAAAAATTGTTCACCTAGCTCTCTATGGTCCATGTTAAAGAAATGTAACCATAGAAGATATTATGTTATTATTGTTATCACCCTTTCCATAGATGTTGTTCCTCCTATTAGGGATGTCATTGATGTAATTGGTCAGGTAAAGTATTGAGGTAAAACCTCCGTTGTAAGTTGGGTCAGTAGTACCCACAAAAGTATTATTAAAATGTAATTTTTAGTCTTCCAAGTAAATTTGGCCCTTGAATCAAGGAGAAGTCATCCCAGTTGGGTTAGTATGCCTTTCAGCTTATTAGTATAAATAGGAGAGGAACCTCCCTCATTTGGACAAGCAATATAACTTAGTAGTTGCATTATAGAGAGAAACAACAGTCCATATGGGAGGAAGGAAGCAGTCCAAGATTATTCTTGGGATCTTATAAGTCTTATTGTTTTCTTCTTACACTGTACTTGGTTGAATAATATATCGAGTAAGTTTTGAAGGGTTTTCTCCCCCATGAGGGTTTCCCAAGATAAATCTCTGTGTTCTTTTGTGTGGTTGTGCTTGTCTTTCTTTCAGTGACCCTTTTGCATATGGTTATGATGCTAAATGTTATTAGATCTTGCATAACCATTAAAAAATTAGCATTGTATCAGAGCCACCCAGAAAGAAGCCTTTGTGTAGCTAAAACAATGCTACAGTTGCACCTACTATATATTAGGGTTTCATGCTTGAAAACCCTAGAAAACAAAAACTAGTCATCTTGTGACTTTCGCTATAAATCGATATTGGAGAACGATTAGGCATTGAAACTTTGACAAGATGAATATAAAATATTGTTGTACCTTGTGTCAAAGTTTTAGCCTCATATTCTCTATACTTCAGGAGATACAATTCCTCCAAATCAGGGTTCCAGTCTCCTCTAGAATACAATCATAAACATGTGACCTAGGAGAATCACAATATCTCAGGATAGGAAGGTGCAAATAAAATTTCGCAATATGCTCCAGATAGGGCATGGACTGTATCTTCTGTGTTCATGTTTTTATACCCCAAAGGTGAACCAATGACATGTGGAAGTCCATACAAGTTCTCTATGCTGAACAATCCTCAAACAAGTCACTTTGGGAAAATTTGCATAAGTCCCAGTTGGTGAATTAATTTATTCCCTAACCTATGGGGTTGGAAAGAATACAGATCAAGATACCTTAGGACAAAGTTTCATATCCATAGGAGTAGCAATTTCATAGATACAATAGAATCAATATAAGGAAATTCTGTGAAAGAAATTGATAAAACTAGGGCTTACTGTTTTGGGCACTTCCCTCCACTGATAAGCTCGAAAAGGAGGACTATCAAAATCTCCCTAGGAGGGTGCACCTTTCTATGGAATAAGTTTCTCATGCTGTGAATTTTCAATTTTTGACCTAACACTGCTGCCAGGGAAAACTAGGGCAAGATATTTTGTAGTTCTCTCCACGGTTTTGGGAAAATGAGTATGCTTTCGAGCTCACCTTGAGGAGGCACATATTTCTATCCAATCAGATATGAAAGATACCTAAGTTGAAAAATTAGGGTTTCTCTATCAAACCCTAGGTCCACCAAAAGTAATCTTCCAGAAAAATTTTCAAGCAATCATCTAGTTGAAGCAATCTCATTGGTAAGTTCTATCCTCTCTATTTCCATTTTAGGTTCTCATTTTTATCAAGATGAAAAACAATGTCAAGCTTGAGAACAAGATTGAAGGAACCAAGAACCTCTGAGCATGGAAGTATAGAGTGCTTCTCATACCTGAAGAAGCATGACTCGGAGAACTATGTCAAGGAAGAAGCTACAGATCCATAGGGAGATGAAGAAAAATCATAAGAAGGCCTTAGTCAAAGCTAAAAGGAATATTTCCATATCCATTGGATCTCATAGTTATCATCCTTATAGAATCCCAAGCATATGTTCGACGCAATGGCCATCTTGTACGAAGGAAAGAATATCAACAAGAAGATGACATTGAGGAACCAGCTGAAGAATGTGAAGATACAGAACTCAGAGACCATGCAGTCTCACTTCACAAGGGTTGCTCAAATAAAAGAACAACATAAAGAAGTCAAAGAGAATGTGGAATAAGGAGATATTGTTATGACCGCCTTGAATGGCCTCCCAAGATCACGGGATTCATTCATTCAAGGAATATGTACCAGAAGGAAGCTTATCTCTTTCAGCGGACTATGAGAGAAACCATGAACAAAGAAACACTTCTCCAATAAAGTAGAAGTGTATATTGAGCAGAGAATAACATGTGCACAAAAGGCTTTGTACGAGGTCAAAAGGAAACCATGGATAAGCACTTGTAGTTACATAGAGTGATGAAGATATTAACCTTTTATATAGGTTGAAGATGGAATCATATAGAGGGCGATAAGCTCACAGATGGGTGTGAGAGGAACTTTTCAACAAAGTTCAATATAGAGGATCTTGGTATCCAGTGACCTCAAGATGGATACATAGAAGATCAGTAGCAGAGGATGCTACCTGTCACTCCAGTACATAATGTTTTGATACATAAAGTACGAATGTAGAGGGAGGATGATGCTCCTCTCTAGAGGGAGTTATTGCAAAAGATATCCAAGTTCAAGATGGCACGATAGGATGGAAAAATTCCTGATGGAATAAGGATTTACCATGAGTAAAGTTGGTTCCAACCTTTACTTTAAGGTTGAATGTGGAAGATTGAGATATGTCGATGACCTAATAAGATGAAATCATTGTAGATACAAAGAGGAAGTGTTGAAGACATAAAGAGAACTTCAAGACATTTGGGATCAGGTGTGATCTCATGGCTTAGCAAAAAGAGTCTGAGTACAATACAGTATAATTAGCCTATAGTGAAGCAGTATGGATTCACAAACTATTGGCAGGATTGTTTAATGATGAGATGGATGCAACTTACAGTTAATGTGACAAGCATAGTTGCATCAAGCTAATAGAGAACCCTGTGTTTCTTAAAGTTCAGGATATGGTGCAGAGAAGAGCCGTGAAGCTCCAGTATGTTCGTATAGAGGAATATGTTGTTAATGTGTTGACTAAGCCTTTGTCTCGTGTAAAGTTTAAACACTTTAGAGACAATCTTGGTGTAGTCTAGAAGGACCTCCCTAGAAAGACGGAGTGATGATAAGAGAATGATATGGTAATGGTGTTCCAGTATAGATAAGGCCAGTTGAGTTTTCCAATATGCTGGATGTACAAGAAAATAATGATGAGCCCCAGTGGTATAATCACTGTATAGAGAGCCTGGTCGTATCTTCATGGGTAGATCCCAATATGGTTGGTGACATAACCAAGGGTGGATCCCAATATGACTGGTCATATCACTAAGGTTAGATCCCAACATGGTTGGTGGAATCCTCACAAGGAAGATCCCAGGAAGTTTGGCCATATCTTCAAATAAGAGGATACCAACGAGATATGGCCCTGTGGATGATAGTACTCTCTTCTGGAGAGTGATCATACATTCACTTGTAGGATGGTCCCGTGGACAAGAACACTATCTTGTTAAGAGTGGTCCTAGATATTACCAGATGAGGATGGTCCTACAGACAATAATACTCTCTTATGGAGAGTGATACTGCATTTACTTAAGGGATGGTATTGCGGACAAGAAAACTCTCTTCTTGAGAGTGATCTTAACTCTTATCGATTGAGGATGGTCCTACAGAAAATAGTACTCTCTTTTGGAGAGTGATCCTACATTCACTTGTAGGATGGTCCCATGGACAATAACAATTTCTCATTGAGAGTGGTCCTATAACTAATAGGATGAGGATGGTCCTATAGACGATAGTACTCTCATATATTGAGTGGTCCTACATTTAGTTGCGGACGAGATCTGCATTCAGTTGCAGACAATGGTATCCTATCTAAGGATGGTCCCATGGAAAAGAACACTCTCTTGTTGAGAGTGGTCCTAGCACTGAAAGGCTGAGGATGGTCCTACGGATGATATTACTCTTATATGTTGAGTGTCCCTGCATTTAGTTGTAGACAAGCTCTACATTCAGTTGCAAACGATAGTATCCTCTCTGAGGATGGTCCTATGGAAAATAACACTCTCTTATTGAGAGTGGTCCTAGAACTCACCAGCTGAGGATGGTCCTACATATGATAGTAATATCTTATGGAGAGCGGTCTTGCATTCACTTATGCACGAGTTCATGCATTCAGTACCAGAGATGATGATGCTCGAGATGATGCCAGAGATGATGATGCTTGAGATGATGCAAGAGATGATGATGATCCAGATGATTCTAGAGATGATACCATAGATGATGTCTGAGATGATGCTGATGCTCGAGACAATACCATATGATAGAGATATTCATGATGATGTAATTGTGAAAACTTCCTATGACATATAGATTCACCAGTCACTTATACATATGTGTTGCTGTATTATAAAATACCTTATTAAGAGGGAGTGTTAAATAAATGTAATCACGGAAGATATTATATTATTATTTTTCTTACCCCTTCCAGAGATGTTGTTCCTCTTATTAGGGATGTCATTGATGTAATTGGCCATGTAAAGTCTTGAAGTAAAACCTCATTTGTAAGTTGGGTCAATAGTACCCACAAAAGTATTATTAAAATGTATTTTTGAGTCTTCCAAGGCAATTCCGCCCTGGCAGCAAGGAGAAGTCGGCCAAGTTTGGTTATTAGGCCTCTCAGATGATCAATATAAATAGGAAAGGCACCTACCTCATTTGGACAAGCAAAATAACTCAGCAGTTGCGCTAGAGGGAGAAAGAGCAGTCCATCTGGAAGAAAGGAAGCAGTACAGGATTATTCTTGGGGTCTTATAACTCTTATTTTTTGGGTCTTACACTGTACTTGGTTGAATACTATATCGAGGAAGTTTTGTTGGGTTTTCTCCCTCATGAGGGTTTCCCAGGATAAATATCTGTGTTCTTTCATGTGGTTGTGCTTATCTTTCTTTTAGTGACCCTTTTTCATATGGTTATGATGCTAAATGTAATTAGATCTTGTATAACCATTAAAAACTTAACAGTCCAAACCATAAATGTACATCATATTCCCACCATTATTTCCTCCATTTTGACCTTCAAAACTAAAATTCCACCAAATATGGTCCAAAGCATTAGTATTCCTTCCCCCATAAATGAAGGGAAGTTAAGCATTTATCGTGAATTATACCCACTCTCTCCAAAAAGGACAAAAAAACCCTAAAATGAGAATGGGTAAAAAACCATGGACAAATACCATGCACAATAAAATACCATGGGTCAAAAAACCTTGGATCACCCAATAAATACATTGTGAAGGTCTCCCCAAAAACAATTTTGAACCTTTCATCGGCTTTTCACCTTTCGCCATTCCTCTCCCATTTTTGCAATATCATTCCCACTGTGTATGTTTAGCTTCCTCCATACCTTCTTGGATCCATTCCCCCCTTTTGAAAACCATTAGTAGAGATGACTAAAGAACTAGATTGTGGATTCGGTGGACCATTTCCTCAATTGGATGCAGTGGCCCATGTTACTGAAAGGTATTCTTGTTATTGATTTTCGTTAGTTAGATAAAATATATAAAACAAATCATAAAAAAAAAAAATTTGTTGTTACTGTTTATTATTTCAATACAAGGTTGATAAATCCCCTGCACCATGAACTCTACCCTATGATCTGACTGATCTAGGGTAGGTTCTTTTGCACATAGTAGGGGATAAATCCCAACCTTAGTTTTGGTGACTCCATTGTCTCGATCCCATCGGATCTCTATTTTTTGCAGGTTTTTCTACTAGATTGTTACACTTGGGTACCTTTAGTCGTCATAGATATGACCCCCTTGCGCCAGATATGAACCGGTCTTGCCTCAGTGCCTACCCCCCAAGCCCAAGCCAACAACGTTTTCTTCAAAAACCCTCAATTCTGGCCAGATCACACCTATATGGTAGAAAGTTATCATCAGATTGCACCTTTTTGCTTGATAAGTGTGACCTAGGTCGCACCTTCTGCCTCGATAAGTGCGACCTAGACCAAAACTCCAGATCACACTTGTTCAAGCTTCCAGAGAAATCCTGGTTGCTAATGTGACCCGGTTTTGTACGACTTATCGTGCATAAGCCCCTATTTTGTGTAATATTTGTCTTTCTGTTGATTTTATGTCTCGGTCGCGACTATTTTACAGTTCTGTGTGACCTCCATATCAGTTGTTACGCCGATAGGTGCGACCTGCATTTTTTTAGTCCTATTCGGTGTTTGAGACCCTTTTGCAGACTCCCTTTCTGTGTTATACCCTTATTTCATTATAGATCTAATCCCTTACATCCCCTTGGTTTGTTTTGTTGTCCTATTTTCCTTGTATGTGATCCCTCTTAGTCGATCTTGGAAGTTGGACCTCTTGTGTGTTTCCTACAACCTAATCAGTTCCTTATGCGCTCATTTAATTGTGTACATTTTATTTTCTGGAAGAATTAGTTATTTTGCATGATATTTATTGTCATTTACTATTATTTATTTTCATTTATGTCTTGGTTGTGAGCTCGTTGGGATTTTATACATTACACATCACACATATCACACTCTAAAGTTAACGCTTAGTTCATGACCCTAAGCTAGCCTAAAATTTAACTTAACTCAACCAACATTGTAACCTCATTTGAGGACCAAAACAATATTTTAGTTAAGTTAGGACACTGGGTATAGGCATCAAATTAACACCCCTTTGTCACTTACATTTGAATCATAGATGGTTTCCGCTAGGGTGTCAAAATCCTCTTGTACTTGTTGACATGGTCACAACGAGTCTGTCGGAGGCCCCCCCGCTCTGTGAGAGTAAGCCACAATGAAGAGGTTATGGAAGTAATGGTGGAATACTGCACTCCAATTTGCACCTAAGGATAACCCTTCATTGTCCTCCTCATGCATGCCGGAGTATATTGGGTGTCGAGGACCAAAGGGCTGAAGTGATAGGAAACCACTTTAGACATGTCATGAATGAGGTAGCCTAGTTTCCATTCTATTTAGGGCTCTTATACCCGAGGTCCGTCTTTGTAGTGGGATTCTCTTAGCGTATTGTTCTTCCATTTCATATTGTTTGACTGGGATTTCATCACCTAGCAGAGGATACGATTTGTGAGGATCTTCCATCTTATATCTAGGAGTTTGCTTGCAATTATGCCCCATAAGTTAGTGCATCATTTTCTTTATAGGTAGTGTTGCTTGTTAGATTTCTGACCACTTTGTTGTAGTCTCACCTATTGTAACATGCCGTTGCAGTTCAGTTTTAGAGATTTCTTTTTGGCCTATATGCCACCATTTGTACTCTCTCCTTCTGCACACTCCGCTGTAGTTGTATTTTTGAGTGTGTGTTTGACACTCTTACACCTAGATTCATTACATAGTACACCATCACATCATCATTGCTCCACCACACTACTCCCATAGACTTAGGGGGCATACCCCTCCATTCAGTTCCTTGAACCATCACCGTCGGATCCATATTCGACATCGTTCACCACCTTCAGAGCCATACACAGCATCTAAGTCAGATTCACATTCCTATCAGTCTGAGCCTACCTTGTTCACTACCCCATCTAGCCCCATGGCTGGTGCACCTCCTAACCCCTTTTAGGGGGGGAAAGTTGATAATGGAATCGTGACAGATCCACTCGTCATATCGAGTATCCCTTCTTCTGGACCCATCATTCTTGGTCCTGGTGGGACCCTCTCCACCGCACACACTGTTTCTGGTTCACTACCCACTAGTGGTGGCCCCACTCCAGCCACCATGGTTCATATTGTACCTTCATATATGCATGGGGGAATTGGCCCTTCTACTACCATTCCAGCTATTCACACCCTTCCAGCGACTACCCCTATTGTCAGAAGTCATCCATACCAACCCCCATTTGCATGCAAAAACTATATTCTCTCTAGTCCTAGCACCATCGCTGGTTCTCCTCAATATACTCCAAGTCCTAGTCTATCATGCATGGCTAGTGTCAACTCGCCTGACTTGGCATGGTTGATAAATGACCCCATCCATCATGACCCATTATGGCCTCCCGTGCCTACCAAAGTCCCTTCCGACATCCCTAAGTTCGAAGGAAAGGCGGGAGAAGACCCTCAAAACCACATTATGTCATTTCACTTATGGTGTTCCTCTAACATCATAGTGCATGATTCTATCTGATTATGGTTATTCTAGCACACACTCACAAGTGTTGCGACCAAATGGTACATCGAACTACCTCATGCCACTTACATGGAATTTTCCTTGTTAGCCTTAATTTTTCTCTAGTACTTCAACTACCTTTTCGTTACGATGAGGGTGTGTAAATCCTATTATCCTATAGAAAAAACACAATTACCCATATCACAGATCATATCCATGAGTGGCATCATCGTCATAGATTTTGTAAGATCCAGATAGATGATAGGATTTTCCTAGATTGGTTTCTCAAAACCTTACTCTCCCTCATTTCTAAGGACGTTGCATCTGAGCACCCACAAACTAAGGAGGAAGCCATCCTCAAGCGATAATAGTTCGATGTCATCTATGCCCAATTGGGTTATTTGTATACCATTATACTTTATACTCCTTATGTTGGTTCCTCATGGCGTGATACGCCAGGGCATCCCATGTTGTTGATGGCGTCATTGGCTCTATTACTCAGTATCCCCACCTTTACATGGCCTCTCCTTAGATTTCACCTCATTTCGGTCACACCCCTAGTGTTGTCCAACAAGGTTACACCCCTCATTTTTCATGCATAATGACTCAGCTCAGAGCCACTCCTTCATATGCACCTCCCAAAATAGTTCCTCACATTCATGGAACGAATTGTTTGGCACCTGTGTGTAATGTTCATTGTGTAGGATTTGCATCCCCTCCAGTTGCTTCTGCCTATTACCAAACATCTATGCAACCTACACCTGCTCCAGCCTTGAATCCTCTTGATCCACAAGGACAGGTTGACTCTCAGTAGATCCTCCCTAATCAACCCTCCCCCAATAACCAACAAGGGTTTGGAAGATGAAAAAGAGGTAAAAATCAGGGAAATAACCAACGTCAAGGAGCTGGACAACAACCCAACCCCCCAAATAAAAACTGAGTTAATCCTCCTGCATAGAATCCCTAGAGTCCACCTAGACCTGGGAATAACCCTCAGTTACAAACTAAACATTCATGTGCAATTTGTAACGCTTACGTCCATTACACACATCAGTGTCCCCATATGAACCGAGTTTTCCATTTACTCCAACCCGATAATCAATGTGACCCCAATGCAGTCGCTCCGTCACAGCCAAACCCAGCACCATCGGGTCCTCTACCTATGGTGCTGCAGAACCCCTTACCAAATCAAGGGATGGTTGAAACCCAACCCTTGGTACCACAAAATACCGAAACCACTTCTGCGGGTGAACCCATCGATCCTAGTGTCCATCACTTTATGACGTTATCATCTGATGTAAACCTATAGACTAGACGAAACCAGTATGGCTCCACCACAGAAAACGCTAACCCCTCCACTACGCTCGATATGTCCTTACATTTTCCAAGATCCCTCACGGGCAAGACTTCTAAAGTCCCCTGGTTCCCTTTGCCTCGCGTCACGAACAACCCCTCTACTAGAGCCACTTTTAATTACAGTATTGTCGACGACTTGGCTTAGTCTCCCTTGGTCATGTCTACTATGGAAGTCCTAAAAAAATTTCCTTTGCAACGCAAATACTTGTTATTCATGTTAGGTGTCATTGATCCCTCTGATTCCTAGTTGATCACTCTCGACTTGGATCAAGGAGAACCTCAGATGCCATCATTCCTCACCTTCCATATTTCGGTCACAATTTAGAAATTGGTCATTCATCGATACATCATTAATGAGGGGGAATCCACCTGTGTTATTTCAACCTTTGTTTGGTGAAAATTGGATCTCCAACCCTGCAACCTTCCACCATTTCCCTTCGAGCTTACAATGGCTGCGTTGCTCAACCCCTGGGAATTCTCACGAATGTTCCTATCGACTTAGTTGAAAAAACTGTGTTGATTGACATTGAGGTTGTCAACGCCCAACTTGATTACAACCTTCTCCTTGGATGTAGTTATATGTATGTAATGTGAGTCGTTGCCGCTACCCTCTTTCGACTCCTAATGTTTCCCCATGATGGGAATATCATGATCATCGACCAACTGACGTATTATGATCCAAAGGGACCGACCACACCGGAACACGTCCTCCCACGGGGAATTCACCTGGTTGAGCAATATTTTATCACGTTCATTCATAAAGGGGGGTTTTTAATTATGAAAAATAAGGTCAATATATTGTAGGTATTGGGTGGAGAGGAATAAAGTATGGGAGGTTTATAGGTATTGGGGTGGTATAAAAAGGGGTTTCTAGTAAAAATAAGGAATATATTGTAAAAATAGGTGTTTTTTGATTGGAAATATGTGTTGGGAGGGGGGATCAACAAAAGGATTTTTTTAACTAATTATCAATATGTAGTGGAATTAGTGGTATTCTTTAATATCCCATGAACGAAGGCGCTATGACATTGCTTCACTAAGTGAAGATGCCATGCGTCCTCCCTACTATCGACACTACCATCGATATTGTTTTCATACCTTCCCTGTCTGTCGTTGGCCTGAGCCTCTTTACCAACACTTCTTTAATGAACACCTTTTTGTCCTTACCACCCCCTCCTTCACTGACTGATATATCATATGTGTGCACTATCACATCTAGTAACATCCCAACCTCAGTCGCAACCCCAACCACAAACCTTGGGGAATTATTGGGGTTCCTTCCCCATACACACGATCCCCTTCCTCTTTCCACCTTCCAGCATCATGACTAATCTAGTCATGGCTACTCTCAACCTTTTGGGCTTCACTTTGGGTATTCTCATGTGGTACCTAGATCCACCCACCTCTCCCTCGACTCCACAGATCGTGTTGACTCTAGTTTAGCTTATTGAGACGGTGTCACACCCATCTCTTAGTAGACAAATGATTGCTTATGTCTCTACTCCTTCTCCCCCTCATCCCACGAAGAGTAGGGGCAAGGCATCCAAAACCGTGGCAAAACCTCGTCCTCCTCCTACATGCGCGTTATGCGATGTCCAAGGCCATGCGACATAGAATTGTCTCAATTTTCCAATCCTTCACACCCATATACGTACTATAGTCGAGAGCGATGACGCTCTAGTTGTCAACGTACCAACCATAACTGCGATTAAAAACAAAAATCTCTGAACCAACCACCCGTGTCTAGTTTGTGGACTATATGGTCATTACTCCCATAATTTCCCAAAATTTCCCGAGTATCGATCTCTCTTTAGTGACCTGTGCATCTACTCCAATAGTCCTTACCCCTTATTGACCGTAGAAGATCCATATGATATATCCACGTGCTCCTTTCACAATGGCGACGAGATCCTAGAAGCTCTTTCAACTCTTGAATATCCTTGGGATGATTTGCACCATCTCTTCTTCTTCACCCTCGATGAGCCTTCTTCATAGTCGGATCGATTCTCTATTGAAGTGAAAGACTTTATCCATGGAAGTGTCGATTGGTTTAGAATCCCAATCCCGAAACATGATTCCTTTAAAGAAGGTAACATGGCCAACATTTCACCAACCATTAAAGTTGATATCTCAACTAGACCTGGGATAGTTGAAGATATTACACTCGGTGCTTCTTGCACCCCTAAAGAAGTCACATTCTACACAACACTTTTTCAATAATTTTGTGATATCTTCGATTGGTCCTATACAGAGATGCCCGGGCTTGATCCATCTATGGTTGAACATCGCATCAACACATAATTTGGAAAAGGAACTCATTGGACAACTCACCTCAAGGAGGTGCATCTTTCTATCCAGACAGAATTTAAAGTTTGGAAAACTAGCTTGATGTGTCCCCTATTCGCCAAAAGCAACAACCCATTCACCCATCAAAGGCCCCTGCCATCAAAGATGAGATTGAGAAACTGCGCAAGGAAAGCTTCATATACCCCATCGTGTATACCACTTGGGTTTCCAATCATGTTCCCATCAATAAAAAAACAAGGTACCATTCAGTTATGTACTGACTTCCACGACTTCAATTTGGCAAGTCCCAAAGATAACTTCCCCACTTCGTTCATTGACGAAATCATTGACTCTTGTTCTGGTCATGAAGTCTTTTCCTTCATGGATGGTTTCTCTGGTTATAACCAAATTCAGATCCACCAAGAAGACCAATACAAAACTGCTTTCACTACCCCCTGGGGCACTTTTGCGTATCATGTCATGTCGTTTGACCTAAAAATTATTGGAGCCACTTTTCAATGGGCCATGACCTTTTGCTTCCATGAACTCATTCATATTATCTCAATCTATTTAGACGACGTTATGGCTCGATCTTGGAAGTGTTCTCAACATTTGGAAAACTTATGACAAGTATTCCTGTGATGTCGCAAATATAACATCCGCTTGAACCCCCTGAAGTGTGCCTTTTGTGTCCCAGCCAGTCGCTTACTAGGATTCATCATGTCTCACAAAGGGATTTTTGTGGATCCTTTGAAGGTTCAAGTCATCTTCAATATTTCCCCCCACGTAATTTGCGCTAGTTGCAGAGCCTCCAAGGCAAGGCCATTTTCCTTTGCCGGTTTATTCCGGACTATGTGACGAATGTCCATGGATTCTTATGCTTGCTCCGTACCAACATTCCTTTTGTATGGGATGAGCATGCATAAGCCACCATCGACACGTTGAAACGAGCTTTTACTTATACTCTATTATTGTCTCCTCCTGACTTCACCAAGGATTTTATCCTCTACATGCCGGCATCTAAAATTGCCATCACCGGAGCCTTAATTCAGGAAGATGATGCTTGTCAAGAGTATGTGATCTATTAGGTAAGTCATAATATCTTTGGACCACCTTTATGTTACTCCCACAAAGAGAAGATGGATCTTGTCATTGCCTTTTTTATACAAAAGCTATGTCACTACATTCTCATGAGCCGAACTCGAGTAGTGGCCGATTCCAACCCCATGTGCTATCTCTTGAGCCACCACCTTGTCCAAGGTCATGCTGCCAAGTGTATTGTCATTCTCCAAGAGTACGACCTGGAATTCATCACAACCAAAAGCACTAAAGCTTTGGCATTATCTTCCTTAATAGCATACTTTCCCTCATAGTCTACCTCACCCCGTATCACAATCAATCTTCCTGATGAATTCTTATTTTCCATCTCTGTGGAAGAGCCGTGGTATGGTGGCATCATCCTTTACTTGTGCACATAGAAATCTAGGCCCCATTTAATCCATGAATATCATCATCGCATCTGGCACCAAGATACTCGATATCTCCTTATCGGTGATGTCTTGTACCGCAGCAGTGTCTACACCATATTTCATTGTTATCTCACCCACGATGAAGCCGAACAAGTTTTGAATGACTGTCATAGCGAAGCCTGTAGTGTCCACCTCTCTGGTTTGGCTACCGCTCAAAATATCCTTCGCGCTGGTTATTTCTGGCCCACCATCTGTGCTGATTGCATCCACATAGTTAAACATTGCCGCAATTGCCAACTTTTGTCCCCAAAGGAAAGGACACATCTCATGCAACTACATCATGTTGTCACAGTTGGTCCCTTTTGCAAATTGGTGATTGACTTCATAACCTATAACCCTCTTTCGGTATGTGACAATAAATACATCATTGTGGTTGTTGATTACTTTACAAAGTGGGTCGAAGATATGCCTACCTTCAATTGTAAGGTTGGTACTACAATACTCTTCTTTTTTAACCATGTTATAGCTCGTTTTGATGTCCCCCTCTAGTTATTCTCATACCATAGTTCTCATTTCGAGGACGTTGTTTGGACATAGCTATCCTCCATGTTGAAGTTTAAACACCATTATTCCTCAGCTTACTACCCTCAGGGAAATGGAAAAGTTGAGGCTATCAACAAGATACTCAAAACCATGCTCCAACGAATGGTGGAAAAACATAAGTCCAACTCACACCATTTTCTCTATTCCTCCCTCTGGGCCTACCTGACATCGACTAAAAGCTCCAACTGTTTTACCCCATTTAACTTAGTCCACAGTGTGGAGTCAATTCTTCCCATTGAATGCCAGATTCTGTCACTCCGCCTTGTTGTCGAAATTCTATCTGATACTTCACCGTTAGAAAATTTCCTACTTATGCTTGAACAAACCGATGAGGATCATTGCGATACTCTCCAAATGATCGAAGTGTCTAAGACTCGGTCGAAGTCCCATTATGGCTCCCATGTCCACCTATGCACCTTTAGCGAGGGGGACCTTGCCCTCATCTATGACGAAGCCCATGATAAGGCTAGAAAATGGAAGTTCCAATCCATGTGGCATGGCCCTTATGTCATCCATATATTCCTCGATAAGGGAGCATACCTCCTTGCTAATTCCGAGGGTCGCCTCTTGAAGAATCCCCCTAATGGGCTCTACCTCAAGAGATTCTATGCCTGAATTCAACCACTTGCATACCCTTGTAACATAGTTTTTTCTTTCTTGTTTTGCATCGTTTTTACCTCAAGTCTCACATTTTGTTTCCTTGGTTGCTCCAGATGGATCCTACCTCGCCTTACTAAGTCGGTTTCGCTGATGGAGCAAGTAGATGGGTCTCCTAATTTTGCCTCGCCTACGTGGCTCATTTATTCCTCGTCACATGAGTTGATCCATATCAATGGAATGTGTATTGGTACTTCTACCAACAAATAGGATGAGTACGACTATGTCATTGGTCTCCTTACCGCATCCCTTCACTTGGGTATTCTTCACCTTGATGTCTTCCTAGACTCCCAACTACTTGTCTCCCAATTGAATAACTACTACCGGGTACGTGATCCCTGCCTCTTTAGAAAGTTCCTGTGCACTAGACACTTGGTTAGATATTTTGAAACCATTTCATTCATGCATGTACCCAGAATTCAGAATAGTGTAGTAGACAAAATGGCTAATGTCGTTCTAGAGTGCACATCAATCATTGCATATAGGATATAAACTGCATCATGCATCATCATGTAGCCATGCATACATATGTGATACACATCATATAGGCATAATCATAAAAATGGGATCTTAAAATACATAACAATAAAAAAAATGCACCCACGTTCATTCATGTCATAAATATCATAATATGTTCAGTACAAAAAGAGAAGCACCACATGATTTCTCGTCATATATATCATACAAAATTCACCATGCTCAAACACATTGGGGGTAGAATCACAAGCTGCTATTCAGATTCATCCTCCTCAGATTCTATGTCCTAAGTGTCCTCCTCCTCCTTGGATCTCTCCTCCTCCATCGACGTGTCACCCTATTTCCTCGCTTTGACATACTCAGCAGCAATCGCGATCCTCCTCATCAAAGAGATACACTCCGGAGGAGCTCTGTCACACGTGGTGATTATATCGTCATCTAGGTACTTCCACTCATCATTGGTGACCCCCTCCAATAGTTTTTCAACGTCTAGTCGCAGTGATTCCAATGTAGCACTCCACATCTCCTCTTCCTGAGAGTGGGTGGATCTAACTCCCCACCCTGTCCCTACGCCACAAGTACTCTGCTAGAGGGTGTGGTCCCACGTCTAC
The DNA here is from genome assembly GCA_001517045.1 of Pseudotsuga menziesii. Classification (NCBI taxonomy): domain Eukaryota; kingdom Viridiplantae; phylum Streptophyta; class Pinopsida; order Pinales; family Pinaceae; genus Pseudotsuga; species Pseudotsuga menziesii. The sequence continues at coordinate 529,254 of LPNX010752041.1, read as the reverse complement.
ACATGCACATGGTATGTCATCGGTATCTATCACACAAATGATCTAGATACCATAGTCCTCGTAAATTATATATGACTGAAACCACATAGAGTCATGTATATGTACCATCGGATCCCCACACCTGTCCTCAAGGTCGGTGCGTCTCCAGATCTCCCCGGTAGTCCATGCCCATGTATGGATAGTCCTATATGAGGATAGGAAGTTGTTTCCACTATGAAAAAGGCTCATGGGTGAAGAAACGACTTACTATATTGCCTCCCTACCTACTTTTTTCAGGCCATTTCCCGAATGTATATCGATTCGCATACCACCACAGAAATCAAACCTTGTATGTATTGGCATTTTCACAAGCCATCTCTCCATCCATACTACAAACTTGGCCTTATTTTACCACCATTACCCATCCCGCAAGGAGGCCCCACTAGTGTTCCACTGATATTTATTAACCGTATCAACCATGTTCACAACATCATCCCTTTTTGGTACGTCGAACACTTCCTCCTTACTTGATTGACCATTATGGATTTTTTGTTAAGCTCTTTTTTTACTCCTAAAATAATGAAAATATTTTCGAGCATGCTTTCCTCCTTTCACACTCGTTAAAGTATTTGAAGGGGCATTTATTTTCCCTTTATCTCCTTTTTTGGATTACATAGACTATTTAAAGAAAAGGACCGCCCTGGAACCTTCTAGCTAGGAATGTTTCCCTTTGTATCCTTTTATGCTTTGTCGTACATTGGGACCGTAACTTATGAAAAAGCTCATTTACGGGTTGTATTTAAGCTCTTTTCCAGCCCTTTCACAAGGAAAATATTGTCGAGCAAACATGGTTTCCTTCATTCTTGTAAAAGTATTTGAATAACCGTCCAATCAGTATAGGTTTAACCTTTTTCAACCCAGTTGGACTACCTACGGAAAAGAAGTCTCTCTGCCCCTTTTGTCTAGGAGAGCTCTCCTTTATACACTTTTATCCTTTTTCGGAATTACGAGACTACTATATGAAAAAGAGACCCACTGGAGTCTTCTTCCTGTTTTCATACTCTCGAAACATGAAAACACCATCGAGCATTTATTGTCTTGCGCTCAACAAAAATCCACGAGATAGTATCATACTGAGCATAATTCTATCACTTCTTCAAGCTCCTAAAACTATGAATAAGGCACAAATGGTTCCTTTAGGCGCCCCCACATATTACATATGGTCTCACATTATGGAAGCTTTCCCCCATTCAGTCCCCTTTGTTTAGAGTACTCTGCGATGAGTCTCCCTTTGATCCCTTGGATCTCAGTTATTCAGTTATGTCCCCAAGTATCTCCCCATTGCAGACATCTTCCTGGTTCGACAGCTATGATCCCCTCCTCTTGATTCATTATCATTTGCTACTAGGTTGTCCCTGCCATCATACTCTGAAGAAAGGAAGTTTGATTCCCTTGTAGTCCCCTACCCCTGTTCCCCATTCAATGTTCTCAGTCCCCTTATTTTTCCATATCTATGGTTCTCCCCCTCGCTCTTCTATCAAGGAAACCACATTTACTTGGTAGTTTTAGGTCTCCCTCTATCGACGTCAACACATCTATTCCATAGGATAGACCCAAAGGTCGCTTTATTCTAGTTGCTTCCACCTACTTGATGAGTTCCTTGGACCACTTGAAAGGAGTCCCTAGTGCATTTCAGGTTGATTGTGTCTCACATGCTCGACTTCAACTTCATCCTTGCACCATTGAGATTTGTACAAGGTATTGGTTCCATCGATATTTGGTCGAACACCTTGGTTCTCACTCGACTCTACAACATTGGTGAGTCTATTTTGGGACCCATACAGTTTCATGTCCCTTGTGATTTTTGGGCTTTGTTGGCGACAATGTCAGGAAGCTCCTTACTGTCATGATTTCGTGTATCTACAATACTTGATGTTGTTTATTGTACCTCATAGATTCCAACTCTCCATCATTGAGTCCATATAGTTGTGTACACCTACAGATTCAACAAGGCATCAGTTATTGTGATATCGCATTCCAAAAGAATGTTAGTGTTCCTATGTACCGTTTCTTTAGATCAATATATGTATTCATCCTTCCATTTAGGCCACCACTATGTACTACCAGTTGTATATATGTATTGATCGACTCCCATTGTTTGAGCCTTGATCCCCATTTTTATATTGATACATTGTTACGATCATGGGTATGCCCACCTCATCCATAAACATGTCTGAGATTATATGTACCTCATCCATTTTTTAGAAGAAATACAAACCAAAATCCATTGTTGTTTGAATGAGGAGACTACACTCCTTCTTGGTCCTCTCTAGTCTCTCCATCGTTGTCACCTTTTCTCCATTGATTCTATATCTATAGTCCATACGATGATCTCCTTCCCTCACACATGCGACATCAAGGGGAAATATGTTAACACCAAAAATTGTTCACCTAGCTCTCTATGGTCCAAAACATAATTGTACATCATATTCCCACCATTATTTCCTCCATTTTGACCTTCACAACTGAAATTCCACCAAATATCGTCTAAAACATTATTATTCCCCCCATAAATGAAGGAAAGTTGAGCATTTATTACATTGACATATCCCCACTCTCTCCAAAAAGGACCAAAAAACCCTAAAATGAGGATGGGTCAAAAACCATGGACAACTACCATGCACAATAAAATACCATGGGTCGAAAAACCTTGGTTCACCCTATAAATACATTGTGAAGGTATCCCCAAAAACACTTTTGAAAATTTTATCCATTATTCACCTTTCACCATTGCTCCCCCATTTTTTACATATCATTCCCATGTTGTATGTTGAGCGTGCTCCATACCTTCTTGGATCCATTTCCCCTTTTTTACAACCATTAGTGGAGACGACTGGAGAACCAGACCATGGACCCAGTGGACCATTTCCTCAAATAGTTGCAGTGGCCCATGTTACTGAAAGGTATGCTTGTTATTGTTTTCATTATTTAGATAAAATATATGAAAAAATCATAAAAATATTGTTGTTGTTGTTATTGTTTATTATTGCAAGACGAGATTGAGAAATCCCTCGCACCATGAACTCTACCCTATGATCCGAATGATATAGGGTAGGTGCTTTTGCACGTATTAAGGGAAAAATCCCCACTACACGTGTTGCGAAAAAATCAATTCAACTCTTGCAATTACAGACAACAATTTCTCTTCTCGAATGTAGCAGAATGAAATGAAACTTTGACGTGAAGCTTGATAATGTATACCCGTTCAATCAGTCAATCCTTCACACATGTAGATAATCAATGGAAAGGTACATGTTGATTCTGTCACATGGGATGAATGTTCGAATGATTACAAGAAAAAATCCATTCACATGTCACATCAGTGGTAGTTATGGTGCAATGACCGAAGTGACCCAAAAAGTACACCACCAAAATCTCTCAAGATTTTCAAATTAATGATGGTCAGTTGTCATCTCTACTAGTCAAATTCATCTTGTGACAGTATCATTGTTTCTTACGATCGATGTCCTTCCTTCGACAAATTCCTTTTATTGTGAAATATATATTGTCTTATCCCCTCTTTATCCTTTTGTGACAGTTAAAGAGTCTGCGACAATTTTCTCTTGATTTCGACATGCTAGCAATATGCAACAATCTTTGCTTTTATGATAGTTAATTTCTTGCGGTTAAGAGAAATTTTTTCAGAGGGTTTTTATTTTTATTTTCCTTTCTTTTCTATTTTCTTTCTTTTTATTTTCTTTTATTTTCATTCGACCGAGTCACAACTATCCTGATAAGGCTTTAGCCGACTTCCATTTACCAGTCCTCTGACAAGTGTTCCATCCATTTTATGCAATTGCACTACGCTTCCGTTAGTGATATACGTGACAATGTATTGTCCTAACCAATGTGTTTTGAGCTTACCCAAATGCTTGAATAACTTTCTATCATACAAAAGAACAAGTCCTCCAACCTGAAATCGCTTGTTCTTGATATGACAATCATGCCATACTTTTTGTCATTTTTTCTCAACGTTTTGATGATATCCTGCAACAAGCAATCTCCTTCCAACTGTATCAGCTGCGACAATATTTCCTCAATAGCACCAACATCTGTTATCTCCGTTATCACAATAATCCTTAGGTTGGGTACAATGTATTCCATGGGAATCACAACTTCTTATCCATATACCATACGAATGGAGTTATGTCTGTCAACTTCTTACAGGTCGTGCGATATGCCCACATTACTGCGAAAACTTTCTAATCCTAATAATCTCTCTGGACATTGTAAATCTTTGTCAATGTATTCTCTAGGATTTTCTGAAATGCTTCAACAACACCATTTTCTTGAGGGTGATATGGCGTCGTCTTTCTACGTTTGAACTGGAATTCTCCCATCATTTCCTCAATCAACTCGTTTACAAAGTGTGTGCCTTGGTCCCTTATCGAAATTTTCGGGCAGCCAAATCTAGTCATAACATTTTCAAATAAAAAATTAGTTGCAGTCACAGTAGTGCAATCTTTTTCTAATGTTGCTTCGGCTTATTTGGTTAGGTATTCAGTCACAATAATTATATATCTGACACCTGTGATCTTCCCTATTAGACTAATAGGGCCCACAAAGTCAACGACACATTTATTGAATTCCTCCAGAGTTATTTGTGGTACCAATAGCATTTCATCTCGTCACGATGACTTTCCAGTTATTTGACATACATCATAGCTGCGAGAATATTCTCAGGCATCAGCATGCATGGTGGGCCACCACAATCCTGCTTGCATTGTATTTTTCATTGTATCTTTTCGAGCAAAGTGTCCTCTTGCGACACCAACTTGTGCTTCATTTAGTATCATCAACCACTCGTGTTCCAAGACCTAGCCACGAAGAATCTCATCAGGGCCCATTTTATATAATTGTACAATGATCAACTGGAATTCTGTAGTTCGCACAACTAACTATTTCTTTTGTGTCATAGTGAATTGAGTCGGTGGATAACTCGTACTAAAAAATTGTATGATTTCTTTATACTAGTCAGAAAACATTGTTATCACAAATAGTTGCGCATTAGGGAGACTATCGTCGAGGTTACCAGGTTCGTTTCCAATTTCAATCCTTGACAAACAGTCTAGTCCTGAATTCAGTCGATCAGGTTTAACAATGAATTCAAAGACAAATTCCTTAAAAAAGGAGAAGCCACCAACAAATATTCCACCCCAACACTAGCTTTTTAACCAAGTATCTCAATGCTAAATGGCCTGTGTACATTTTAAAATGTCCACCCAACAAGTAATGTTTGAATTTTTGCAAAGCATACACCATAGCTAATCCTTCTCTTTCTGTCGTGGTACAGTTCTTCTCTGTTGTTGACAGTTTTTTGCTAGAAAAAAAAATAGGATGATCAATCGACCCTTCACAAAGTTGCGCTAGTACCACACAGAGCACGGCAAACAACGCATCGACATGTACACGAAATTCATTTTTCCATTCTGCAAATACAAGTATGGGAATTGTAACCATCTTGTTCTTTAAAGTGTCAAGACTCTCTTGGAAAATTTCTATCCACTAGAACTTAACATCTTTCTTCAATAAATTCTCCATTGGAGCAGTCACCTCCGCATATCCTTTGATAAATTTTCTACAGTATCTTGTATGTACCAATGTAGCTCTCAGTTACTTCACTGTTGTAGGTGGTGGTAGGTAGACAATAATCGCAATTTTGAAAAGGTCAACCAAGATTCTATCACGACAAACTACATGGCCCAACAAAATTCCAAATGGGGCACAAAAGATACACTTCTTTAAGTTCAGTAAAATTTGATACTGGTGACAACGTTCCAACATCATCCCGAGGCTCTCAATGTGATCCTTAATTAGACTAAACACTACCCAATCATCTATGTAGACCTCAAGAAATTTATTAATAAAATCATTGAAGGAAACCACTACTATCCTAGAAAAAATAGTAGAGCATTCTTGAGTCCAAAGGGAATTACCATGTATTGGAAACAACCCCACTCCATCACAGATTTGGTCTTGTGTAGGTCTTACTTTGCAATTCTAATATGATGGAATCCATAGAACCCATCAATGAATGAAAAATTTTCTTGACCCCCGACACTATCCAGTACCTCATCTATAAATTGAGTCGGAAATGGGTCATGTACACAAGCATCATTCAATTTTATTAAGTCAACGTAAATTCGCACTTCATAAGAAGTCTTTTTATCTTGCACTACTATCGGACTGATCCATTCTGATTCTTCTATAGGTTCTATGATAACTGCATACCACATCCGGTCCAGCTCTACCTTGACTTTTTCTTTATTCCGCAGATTCAATCGGTATGGTCGTTTATTGATATGTTTTGCGTCAGGATTTAAAGATATATTCATTTCTCCAAGGTCTCCGACAATACCTTTCATCTTTGAGAATTTTATAGGGTACAAATCTTGAAACTCATGCAATAGATCTGTGATTTTCCCGATAGTCTCGTCATCCCAGTAATCTCCAATATAGGAAAATTTTGGATTCTCTGGGGTGCCAATATTTACTTTTTTTACTTTTAGTGGATTTAGAAATTGGTCACTAGAAATACCAAATCCTTCCACTGCATGCATACCTTCAGAATCAGGCATGTTTACGTCAAGTGGGTCATCTTCATCAGGTTCTCTTGCCACATTGTAGCACTCCATCCAGTGATGAATTGTTGCATTGCGTTGACTGAAGTTTTCCATTGCAACAAAGATATCTTCAAATATCTTTGTCTTGATTACTTGCAATGCGACATCAATCGAAGGAGGCTCATCAACAAATTCAAATGTGTGTATGATGCTAGTAGCTAATTCATCCCATTCAATGGTTCCTTGTCTCATTTCAACTAATGTATACCAGCTCCTTGGTATCATGTCTAACGTGTGTATGAACTAATGAACTCATTCCTGTCGCGGACATTCCTCCCATGTCGCACGACAATACTCAATATGGTCAACAGGATTAGTTAATAATGTATACTTTTGACCAGTATAACTGATCTCTTATTTGAACCTTATCTCCAATAATCTTCAACATTGTGCCCATTCCGAGATAGATTCTTTATGTGCAACCCACCATCTGGCGGGTGTAGTTTTCAGCAGGAGGTCCAAGGCAGACAAGCGCTGATGTTATGCGATTTTTTCTTTAAACTCTATCAAAAAAGATGCAAGGTTAGGTATAACCTCATAGGTATGTATCTCACATGCCTCATTTCCTACCTGTCGGACAGACCGTGTAATTCTTGTGCACTTTCTCATGGATACTTCATGCATATGATTCTATCAATTTTCCAGTGCTTCACCAGAATATGATGTACACGAGCTAATACTTCACCAACTAAGATTTCCATCATCTATTGGATTTACATAGTCGTCCCTCATAGATGTGATGTTATATATATGGTCAATATAGTCATCTTTCCCTTTAGTATTTACTAGCTTGACTTCTCTCTGATTTTCTAGTAGATCGATTGGTGTGACCAACCTTAGCTTTGAATATTCAAATGATAAGATTATTTTCTTAAAATTGATGATGGTCTGATTATCGATCACCAAGTCAATCCCCAAAAGTGCATGATATGGTTTTGTGTCATCGACAATGTCAATTACTTCAAAATTAGCATACGTTCTCAGGCCTTCTACCTCGACAGGTACTTGAGTCAGTCAACCAATAGGTAGGACTTTCGACTAATTTGCTAATCTGAGTGGAATGGGAGACCAATCTAGTTGCGGTTTTCCAATACTTTCCCATGTTTGTCTTGTTAGAATGTTGACGCCAGATCCCAAATCTAGAACAATGCAATCCATATTGTAATCTCCTATCTGTGCAGTCATTCTTAAATAGCGACTAGTTTTTAATTTTTTTTCCACATGGTTTATTCTTCTGCCTTGTCGCACTTCTTATTGATGTTCTTATATTTCAAAGATTCTGTTAAATATGACCTGAGTCTTATGCATGAATAGTCTCAATAGAATTTGAGTTGTATTCAAACATGATTAGTCAAAGATTCATAGCTGCTTCAACTAACATTGTCATTCCATCAAGTGCATGTGATCTCCTTTGCAGCCGAGAGTACTCTACATCAATTATTTGAACTTTGGTTTGGAGTTATTTATTCTGACCAATGAGCTCCTTCTTTTGTTGTTGAGTGAGCCTGTTTCTTCTTAGTACTTCCTTAGAAGCTGCTATTAATTCTTAATAGCTTGCATTGATATCTTCTATATCTTCTCTCAGCCTCCTGTTTGCTATCATTAACTTTTCATTTGAATCATTTAGATATCCATTTTGATCCTTAAAATATTATAATGATTTTTTCAAGACTTTAACTTCTGACAGTGATTCCATAACTTTTTTATGTGCATGATCATCCTATTCCTTTAATTCTTCAATATATGAGGGTTTTGAACAACTACCTATTTCAAAATAAGAAATTATATGTTTACCTTTATCTTTATAAACTTCCTCAGGTAACTCTGTTGCATGCTTCAATTCTTCCTGAATCTCCTCAAGGGTTTGATATACTATATGATACTCTTCATCTGCAACCTATATGTATTCATCATTGGAGGAGTCTTCTATGATAGTTACAACATATTTTTGAAATTTTGAATTAACGATGGCCTTCATATTCATCCTTAGTTTATTCTTAGGCCCAGTTTTTTGTCTCCAATCTCTTCCCCAATTCTTTGGAGCAGGGGTATCATCGCTTTTTGTACTAGAAGAAAATTATCGAGCCATGTTATTTTCTTTGGCATCAGTAGGAGTATTGGGAGCAGTATTTTCTTCATTTTGAAACTTACAAACCAATTCTTTTTGTACCTATGTTTTAGAAATATCTGACACAGGATCATTATCAGCATTGAATTCATCTTCTGGTTTATTGCTTCCATGCTCAACCTTTCTCTTATTCTTTCTCAAACCTATGTATTTTTTCTATGTTTCTTTACCATCAGTATGCATCTGGGCTTTAGGTATCACTGGCTCAAAACCATACCAAAACAAATATTGCTTCCAAGATCTATCCAATTTCTTTAATTCAGTGATTATCAATAATTTTATTAAGCCATGATGAAAAACATAATGACTGGCATGGTTAGGGTGATTTTTTACCATTGTGACCATTTTTTCTAGTCTCTTAAACATATAGTAAGGTAGATTTAACCTAGATTCCCCATTCAAATGCAATAAATAGCTTAGATGATACCTGAACATTGTCGCAAATCGGCCTTTACAGGTGATGTAGCATTGAACAACATTAAGCACATCCCTCCATTATTCTTTTACATTATTCAAATGGATTCCTTTACTCCAATATAGTTTTTCATAAGAATGCAACAAAAATATGCTTAAATCAACCTCAAATAAATGTTGTTTAAACTGTCTTTCATCTTCGAGGGTTATTCCTGTTGCTTCTGAAATTGTGGCTTCATTTACTTTGAAGATTAGGGTTTGAAAACTGACAGACGAACCATTATAATTATTTACAAAATAATTTGTCACCTCTAGATTATGTCCATTGAGTCTTTCATAGAATGAAAACCACCCTGCATTCTATATCATTTCTGCACATTTAGGGAAGTCTTCAGCTCACTGAACACTTGTTGGTTCAAATCTACATATTTTACCACTTCCTTTCTTCATCGTGACAATTTTTTCTTCTTTCTGTTGCTAAGTTTCTGTGGTGGTAGGTTTTAGATGAAGAAGCCGGAGAAACCACAGTATTGGGTTGACGAAGTCGACGTTTCGAATCCATATCAGGAATCATCATCAGGACTTAATTGTCAAGATCGGAGAGTGTGAGGGCCAAGTTATTAATAGTTGAGAGGTGGAGGAAAATTTCGAGAGAAACATGTCTAGTCAGTGAAGACTATTAGGGTTCCAGGTTGGAAATCAAAAATTTTTAATAAGGAAAAACGTAAAACCTAAAGCTTAAGAACTTTAAATTTATAATTATTTAATAATCTTATTTAAATATTCTTTTTTAATAATCTTATTTCTATAAAAAAAATAATAGTCTCTTTTTTAATTTAAAATTTTTAACTTTTAAAGTCAAAGTTCTAAAGTTTTTTAAAAAATAAAAAGGTTTTATGCAAACCTAAAATCATTTATGATTTTTTAAAATTTTTACTAAATTTTAAAAACTTTTTTTATTTTATTTTATTTTATTATTAAACTTATTAAAAGTTTACCAAAGTTATTAAGAATATTTTTAAAAACTTAAAATTAAATGAATAGTAATGTAAGTAGGTTAAAATTTATTAAGTTAGTTTATTAATAATTTCTTATATAATAACATAATATTAAGGATTATTATTATGTTATATATAACGTCTTAAAGGTTTAAAATTAATAAATTTTAAAATTTTCTTAAATTTTAAAAAAATTTAAACATTTTTTACATTTTTTTTAAATTTTGAGAAAACCTAGAAAATCTAAAGAAAGGCAAGAGACCTTAAATATTATTAAGGCTCTATAAGTTAGTTAAAAGTTTAAAACTAAGGTCAGGTTTGATGAGCAAGAAGTTTAGGGAAAGAGGTCTTCCTAACCAAAGAAAGAAAGGTCACGGGTTACAGGGAAGAGGTAACAAGGTGCCTAAGAGTCTAAAAAGGGGCCAGGAACTTAGGTTTACTAGGAGACCTACAAAAAACCAAACTAAAAAGGAAGGGTAAAAACCTAATGGTTGAGAATCGAAGGTAGCCAACTAGTACTAACCTCTAGGCCTCCATCCCTATTCAAGTTGTTTGGAAGCTTTAATATTTCTAAGGCTTCCTTGAATTTTCTTTTGAAATGGTGGTCCTCCTTTGCAAGGATTTTTGTGTCTTCAAGGAAAATATGGTGTTTAGTTTTAGCGACTCATTCCGCAAGGGCTAAGGTGTGGGTTCGTTCATTTCTAATGTCAGCTCCATGTTCTTTCAACCGAACACGGAAAGAACGTCCCATCTCACCTATATAGCTAATCTTTCAAGAACACAGAACCATATAAACACCGCTAAACTGAGTATGATCAATAGGGTCCTTGACTGATCTCATCTTCTTTCTAATGGTTTCAAGGGGTTTGAAAGAGGTTGTAATGTTGTTCTTACCTAGGATTCTGGAGATCTTATCAGTTACCCCTTGGATGTATGGTAAGAACGCTCTAGGGTTGGTGGTCTCGTTCTTGGAGGTTATCGAATTAGTGTGACTCTTGTTATGGGATTTATAAAGGGTTTTGTTTATAACCTATGTTACTGAAAACCTTCTTAAGGTGGTCTTTCTCATTCTCAAGATGTTCTGAATCAGAGATCCTAGAGGCTCTCACCGCTAAGGTATTCAGGACTCCTATCTTTTGAGAGGGGTGGTGGTGGGAGTCGGCATGGAGGTAGCTCTCAGTATGAGTCTTTTTTCTAAAGATCGTGTGTCCCAAAGTACCATCCTCTTTTCTAGTCAGGAGAACATCAAGAAAAGGAATGCTCTCGTTTTCTTCTAGTTCCATTGTGAACTTAAAGTTGGGTGGGATACTGTTAAGATTTGCAAGGAACTTATTAAGTTCTATCTCACCATGTGGCCAGATCACATTGGTGTCATCTACGTACCTCTTCCACTTTGTTGGTTTCAACGGATAGGAGTCGAGGGCTTCTTTCTCAAATTTCTCCATAAAAAGGTTCGCCACTATGGGTGAGAGGGGGGACCCCATGGCTATTCCCGTGGTTTGTTCATAGAACGCTCCTTGAAAACTAAAGAAAGTTGACCTAAGGAAAACTTCAACTAACTTCGCAGTTTGAGGGTCTGTGGCCTCCTTTACGACTTGGATCACTTCATCTAGCGGTATTTTGGTGAAGAGAGAAACTACATCAAAGCTTAATAATATGTCCTTGGGTTCTACTTTCTCATTTTTTATAAGTCTCACAAACTCACTTGAGTCTTTGATGAAAGACTCTGTGTTACCAACCAGGGGTCCTAAGATCTTTGCTAAATACTTTGCAAGTTCATAAGTGGGGGATCCTATAGTATTAACAATGGGCCTAAGAGGGACCCCTTCTTTGTCTATTTTGGGAAGGCCATAAATTCTGGGTGTGATCTTCCTAGTGGGTGTTAAGCGTTTTATAATCTTATCGTCAATGTTTGAGTTTGTTAAAGCCTTCTTAACGTCTCTAATAATTCTCGAAATGGGGTTATGGCTTAACTTTTTATAACTCCTGCTAGAGGTGAGGTGATCAAGCGTTTTTGTGTTATAATCTGCTCTATCCATAACCACGGTTGCTCCCCCTTTATCAGTTTTAAGAATGACTATGTCTTCATTAGTTCTAAGTTTTTTAAGGGCGAACTCTTCTTCTCTGTTTATGTTGCTTTTGGGAGGTTTCGCCTTCCTCAAGACTACTGCGCACTCCTCTCTAATCGTTTCTTCTGCTAGGTCACGTCTTCAAATTTGATGAGTGTCCCTCTTGTTTAGGCCACATTATGCAAACAATAACAAATACCATGAAACCTCATAAATGAATGGGGAGTACAAACACTTGGTTCAATGAATTTTATGATATCAAGAACATCTAGTACGCTAGTTTCTATCAATCATTATGAGCATAGGCTCCTCCATTAAACACACACCCAATTTGTGACAAAGGTCAAAAGCCAATTTCCAAATATGAGAAACTCAGCAGCGCCAACCTATAACCTCATTATGTACTCAACTGTCGGAATGTACTATAACCAATTATAATATAAAACCTTAGCAATATGTGGATCATTCACGTCCCAAATTTAAGACATTACATCATATTTATAATGAACTTGGAAGAATTAATGAAAATGAGCCACGTTTTTCCTATTTATCATAACAAATAAACAAGTAAATGGAAAATTACAACCTAAGGAACCTAATGAATAAGTAAAGTGCTTACTATAACCTAAGAAACCTAATGAATTTCAAGGAGAAAATGATCTTCTAAGAATATACCAAGGGTAGTACTAGGATACAAATCCAGTGCTAACATCTAGCTCTGACTTGGGATAAATCTCTCCTTGTGAGGCTTTAAGAACATATTGACCATGTGCCTTTAAAATTTGCTAGAATTATACCCTTTTAACTGAAACTAAATTGTTGTTATTTTAATGGGCTGGAGTCTTATATACAAAATCAAAACTCCAATGATAGATACAATGAATTTGAATTCCTTAATTCCGTCAACTTTGGAATACTCATACGATATGGTGCTCATGATACAGGTGTTAACCCCAGAATTAGATCTATAGTGAAATCTATATCTCACTTAGGTGGCAATCCTGGTATCTCATTAGGAAAGACATCTTGAAATTCCTTAAGGATAGGAGATTGTTCCAATACTGTATCTAACTTTTCAGGATCAATTTACTTAATTTTAATGGCATAAAGTTGGCATCCCTTCCTAATAAACTTTTTAAGTTGTACCCCTATAATTTGTCGTGTAGATATAGGTTTATAAATTCCCTTTATGGTATGATACTTACCTTCCTCATCTACACAATCAAAAATTTATTGCAAACATACGATAATGGTTTTATGAGTTTCTAGCCAATCCATACTAATCAAAATATCATCTGATCCTAAAGGAAATATATTTATATTAACTGAGGTATCCATATCATTAAAACTCGACCTGCAATCTCTAACTAACTCTATGACTTTCATTTTCACTCTTGTCTCTAGTTGTACCAACCATGCATTTTTTTCTTTTCCTTAATAAGTTTACATTTTTCAACTACTCTTGGTGCAATGTAACTTAAACTAGCTCCTGAATCGATAAGTATAGAAATAGGTGTATTCAATATTTTACCTTCTACTTCCAACATAATGGATTGATGATCTGCATGTCGATATTCCGAAGCAGCATTAATCCTTGGTATATTCCTGGATATGTCATTGACAATAGAAGCTTCCTGCGGTGTGCTCATAGGAGCCATCTTCATGTTAGTATTGTGTGGGAAATTCCTGTACAAGTGTGATCCACCACAACCCCAAAATTTAATTTCTTTTGAGTTGTTATTCCATCCACCATTGGAAGTTCGAATACCCTTCATCCCATTATAGTTGGTTGAACCTAGCCTATTGTAATTGTTGTTAGTATGAATTCTTCTTCCTTTTCTAAAAGGACAAGGTTTAAATCCTTTCCTACGTTGATCCATCTTTTCATTTTTCTTATTCTGCCAATTTCTGCTCAATTCTTATCTTTGTTTGAATAAATGATAGCACAATTTAGCTTTTCTAATTGCTTCATCCATAGTATTCACCATTTCAAACTCATTTTTTTCCTTACAAGTCGGGGGTAAACAACTGATAAACCTATGCACCTTAGCTTTTTCATCCCTTAAGTAAGGTACATAACGTTGTAAAATCAC
>LPNX010752041.1:501486-514569 GCA_001517045.1 Pseudotsuga menziesii | reverse complement strand
TATATATATATATAATAAATTTTGAACAACTTTCCAACGTCACTCTTTACTGCATATATTATTTATGCTTTTAGCCTCCTGCCACCACAGAGCAACTTTTCTGCTCAGCTGAAAAATAGCTAGACGTGCTCTCAAATTATCATCATATCTATATACTTGGAAATATCGTTTGATATTTAATAACCAAGCTTCAACTACCTCTTCATATTCTCCATCAAACATTGGGGGTCTCAACTTTTTAAATTCTCCCTGTAACTCCATAGGTTTTTCTTTTTGTTTCTTGTAATTCATTTCATCCTCTTTCTTTAATTCCCGGGTGGTTATGTGGATATTCTCAGTAGTCTCCTCATTGCTATAACTTTTTACGTCTCCCTTCCTTCTCTTCTTGGTACTGCAAATGGCCATTGGTTTTTTGTGGATCTGTCAAACGTTTTAATATTAGTTCGTTTATCTCTTCTTGATCTGACTTAACATTCATCAACTTAATGTTATATGCCTTAAGGCTATCCAAATCAGCCTCCAAACTTCTCATAGTTTCTAACATTTCTTATTGTATTTCAGCGTTTGGATTTGCTTCAAGTTCCACATAGAGACTTGCATTTTCTAAAACTGGCATACCTTTAGGTATTATGTCTTCCTCCATTATTGGTTCTGGTTCAACCATTAATATGTCTACGTGTAACAATATTCACTCGTTTGTTATTTTTCAGAATTTATATTATTTACAATATGTTCAGCTTCATTCAAACATGTTCACATCAAAATGATTATGTGGTGTCCCATTAGGTCTAAGTGTTTAAACCTCGCTCTAGTTCGATTTTATAACAGACCTTTTTATTACTCTTCTATGTATCTATGTAATTTTTTTTCCTTTTTTTACATAAATATACTTCACATTTAAAGCTTGGCTACACTTTAACCCAATGCATGAGAACTTAACTTTCCAGCTATTAAATTTCTAAGTTCGAAAATTACGGTGGCCAAACTTGTTTTTACATGCACGTGGACTGGATTAGACTGATAAGTTATCTTAGTTTTACTTAGTTTCCTAGCTAACCATTCTTTTCTCATGAACACCATGCAAGTATAACTTGGCATCCCTTTAACCTTCAAAATTAGACCAGATCAGACTAAGGATAATAATCCAAGGGTTAAGTTGGATAATAATTACGCAGGGACCAAAAAGAATTGATTAACATTCCCATCGTTAATTGGACACAAACTATTAGCATGAGATTTGCTTTGGTTTAAAGATTCTCTGACAGAGATATTTTGTTAAATCCATTAATGTTTGTAATTTAAATATCTTGGGTTTTTCGAAGCGCTATTGTGGCTCTTTTCTAAAAAGGAATTATTTATGTTGACTGCACATGCAAATAATTGATTTACAACAGGGGGTTTATATTATTTAATAAAAACTTAGCCTCTAAATAATGACGGTTGTTATACACTTAAACTTGATTTATAATCAAAAACATTTGATTAAAATAGGGTTTCCATTCAATTCATTATTGATAGTGGAAAGAATGTAAACATACATATTGATAATTGTTTTTCCTAAAATTGATTATTTCATCATATTACAGAAATTCTAATAAGAGGTTACTAGCTTTAGGATAAAAGCCACATTTAACTTAGGCATTTGTACTGCAAACATGGAATAACAAGAGTTTAGGGTAAATAAAGATCATATATGTTTAATTCTGAAAATGTGAAGTTAGCAGTCACACACCACTCAGTCGTAGGAACTCTGAAATGTTCATGCATATAGAGCTTCATCGCCTTACCCAGAACCTTGAGTTTAAATCTCACTCCCCTGCAGCCTCATGTTGCCACCAGTAAACTAAAGGAAGTTATTTATTCCAGAACCAATCATTCTCTTATGCTCACTGATGGTTCTAGTACATATCCTAACATCTTATAGATGTTCTCTAGCAACTCTATGTTATCTCGCAGGTATTCAATTAGAGCCTTCACTTCTTGTGATCTATGGCAACTCTCTTTTCTTTCTTGTTTTCTTTTCTTTTCTTGTTGTCTCCTTTTCCTCTTTTCCTAGGAATTTCAAATAGAAAATAACTAACTCCCTTTATTACTGACCACGTGTCTTCATTAAGAAGGTTGAGGAATTAGTTACTGCTCTAAACTAAAGTTTTATGTCAATTAATTGCATGACTGTTTAAATTTTCCATATTCATAATTATGTTTGTATAAAATTAAATTACTTGTTCCCATTACACATTAAATCAAATTAATAAAAACTGAAAATGTTACGAGGGAGTATTACAGTGTGTTTTTTAGTGTCACACGCCTCAAAAATCATTAAAAAAAAATGCATACATATAACCAGAATCGCCTCTTAAAAATCCTAGCAAGCATTAATACTTATGGCGTGTGTTTATTTGATGATGTTGTGTATAGTTACTTACATAATTAATACTTCATATGATAGGTTTCGCCAACTGTGGGTGTTTACAGATTTGTAACCGCTTACATCCAACCACACCCGAAGGTGATGTTTTAATCCTTCTTTTGTTTTTATCTTGATTTAATAGGGGATTTCTTAGCCCCGAGGCTTGGGAGACTATATTATAGTCTTGATCCCACCTTTTAATATGTAATAAGTTCCTTATAAGAAAAAACATGGCTTACCTTAGTTCTTATGCGCAATTGTTAAAACATGAACAAGGGGAGGACCTTGGTCCTAACGCGCAAGGGTTAAGATTCGAATGTTTTTGTATGGTTTAAACATTGGTTTATGGTGCTATGCCATAGTTGAATTGTTAATACAAAGGTTAATTGGTTTATAAGGTGATAATTTAATGTTTTAAATGGGAAGTCTGTAGCATTGAATATAACGGTTGCCTTGATTCGGGTTGTTGACTGTTAGTGTAATATTAGTTAAGATATTTGTGAATCCTTAATTGATTAGTTGGACATGTTATGATTATCATAACATGTATGATCTGTTATTGGTATAACTATGTATTTTGATGATTTTCCTTTGCATATCATATAATATATAATGTATATATATTTGTATATGACTATAGTGTATTTACGATTCTTTGTTTAACAATTAGCTATGTTGTAATACATGAAATGTTTGCATGTCTATTTGATCATTTTCATAAGTAAAGTATTCTTAGATATTTATTTAGATCCCATTGATCCCGATCTGAATAGTCTCGATTTGGTACAAGGGTTTATGAGATCAGGTTTATTTAATAAAATAATGTTTCTGTAGAAGGTTTCTCAACTCTTAAACTCGGTAGGGGAACCATCCAGTTTACAACATTTTCGATTGTTTGTTTTTATGCTATGTCTGTACTTTTGTTATAATATTTAACGACTATTATCTCTATATACCTTAATTGTAACTTAACTAGATATATCTTAAAATACATTATGATAAATATTTTAGCAGGAATAAATTACAGTTATTTAAACAATTAAAAGAAACGAGTGTTGAGAATTGAATCCACAGTAGAACAAGAATGACTAGATTTAAAACAATTGTGCTAAAAAATGACTAAGTATTATAATAGTACACATTACTAACAATCTTTGATTCGAGTATGGATGCCTGATCTGAGATGCATTAATATTTAATCTAGCATTTCACGGGCATGAATAAAATACATAAATATAGATCTATATTTGATAACATAATAGGAAGGACTACTACACTATAACAAATCTATATTCTATTTATACACATAATAAATATTTGTCCTAAAAAGGTACATAAAACATTTATGTCTAAAGAATATAGCTGCAATTCAAAGTTAAGATAAGCATCCTATTGTAACTAGATTTAATAATAAGCAATAGAATAAGAACCTGACACCACTACCGGAAAAACAAAAATGGAATATTTGTTCCTCCAAACCAATTCCTAGAGCATCCAAATCAGTTTCTCTAGAACCCTGGAGCATGTTTATTGAACCACAAGAACATAATCCACTTAATGTGCCATCTCTTGCATTATTAGATTCAATCCCCATCTAATTCTAGCCTCTTGCTTACTAATGGACATACTATTATATAGTATTTTTCCTAAGACTTAGTCATTTATGAGCCTCCTACTTTTTAGTACTCAACAAAGAGATGTGACCTAATTTTGGGGAAGATGCCTCCTGCACCTTGAGTTGTCACTTAGCAGCTACAACCACTTGTTTTTTCCTCTTGTGAGTCAACAAACACTCTTCAACGACTATTTCATTTATGTCCCCTTCAGTATCTTTTATTAATAAAAGAATATTTCGTTACATTTGTTTTACTTTTGACTTTCTGTAAAAAATATTTAACATAATAAAATAAAATATTCTAACAGAATTTAATAATAAATTATTAAATCTAGGTGTATTACACACACCTCCTCTTAGAGGATAACAACATCCTCAATGTTATTAACTTTCTGATTTATTCTTCCATTTATTCATCTTGGAATATGATTAGATATGCCTCACGAATATCACTTTCCAATTCCCAAGTGGATTCTTCCCGACTAAGGTGCTTCCATTACACCTTGACTTGTCTGATGGTACGGTTCCGAAGTAAAATTTCTCTTCTATCGAGAATACGCTCCGGTCCCACCTGGAACTCTCCTTCAGGTTCCACCTGTATAACATTCCAATCGATCACATGAGTAACATCATGAATATATTTCTTCAAAATGGAAATGTGAAAAACATTATGTACTTTAATAGTTGGTGGTATGCTAAGTGGTATGCAACCAGCCCTACTTTAGCCAAAATCAGCGTAAATTTTCTACCTGTCTTAGGAAGCCTTCAAATTTTGTTGTACATGTTTCATGGTTAGTTCCATATCCTTTAACAATTCAAGTCCTAACATTAACCTATCAATTGGACTGCTCCAAGAAATTGGAGTATTACATTAGCGTCCATACAAAATTTCAAAAGGACTCATACATATTGACACTTGAAAATTATTATTGTAAGCAAGTTCTATTAAGTGTAAGTAGTCTTCTCACTTACCTGGTTTGTATATTAGATACATTCTTAGCATGTCGTCTAGGACTTGGTTTACCCTTTGAGTCTGTCCATCTGTTTGGGGATGATACGCAGTGATGAAGTTCAATTGTGTGCCTAACCCTTTAAACAAATATTTCTAGAAATTTCCTGTAAATTTTACATCTCTGTCTGAGATTATTACCTTTGGTATGCCATGTGTGCATTGTTGGGAACTATGGACTTCATGTGTAACTGAGGTCAGTAATGAATTGTTTTATTCAATAAATTCGGGTAGTTGGTACTCGGCCGGTTGTGATGTGTAGGCTTCAGGTGAGCGTTGTGTCTCGTTCGTAGGCAACATGGGGATAACTAAATCTTCCCCGTATCGTGTGTGTGATGGGGGTAATTCTCCTCTCTAGGGGTTGTGATGTGGTCCTTCTCCTCTCGAATATGGTAAATGGGATATGGTCAATGGGGTAAGGTGAACAAACGGGGGACTTCTCTTTCTTGTATGGCGCCAACTTGGTGTCACAATCAATATGGCAATATCTTCTGACTAGCTCTGACTGGTTCTAATCCTATGGCTACGACTGACTGTGACCTTATGGCTATGACTGGCTATGATTGCTGGTGCAGTTCAGGTATAGTGCCATAGGAGTAGGTGGACTGGGCGTACTTACTGGGCAGGAGCCTTACGCGGACTGGGACTAGGCAGACAGGGCGTATAGTTAGCTCTAGGCTCAAGCAGGCGGCAAGAGAGAAGAAGGTAGGTGTGACTATGGACTTGAGGTTTTCACGTCCTAGGTCTAGTTATCAAAAGTAAGCAAGATACTCCCCTCCCCCTTCGGCAAGCAGCAAGTTGGATTAGCAGGCAATTAGTTGTGTACAGTCCATGCCGTCCGTGTGCCATGTGTTGTACCATACCGTGTCAGGGCTGGTTCGATGTCGTCTGTTGTCAACTTGTATTTATCATCAGTTGGGTAACTTGGGGGACATATGTCATCTGGCGGTAAGTACACCGGTGAAAAGCTGAGCTATTGGTGCTTAATGTCTATATGATCCCGCATGAATATGCAAGCGTTGTTACCCACGCGTTTCTTGCCCGACCAACCTAAAAATAATTAGCTGCCAATATGAGAGGAAAGTCATGGCTTACCAAAAGGAAAAATGAGTAGGAGAAGCCTAAAAATTTCTTTGATAAAAATATCTGCAATATTAATAGCCTTATAAGTAGATTTTACAGGAATAAAGTGAGTTGATTTACTTAATGTATCGACTACGACCATTATTGAGTCGTGGTGCCTGAGATTTTTAGGTAGACCTCTAATAAAATCCATGATAATTGTTTCCCACTTCCATTCTGGAATGGGTAGTGGTTGCAATAACCCTGTTGGGTGTTGGTGTTCTTCCTTCACTTGTTGGCATTCTATGCAGCGAGCTAAGTACTATGCTACGTCTTTCTTCATGTTAAGCCAAAAGAAGTATTTTATGATCATGGTGATCATCTTCTGGTATCCTGGATGTCCTGAATAAGGTCGTTTGTGTCACTCATCCATAACTGTTAATTTGATTTATGCGGTATTTGGTATGTACATCTTGTTTTTATGTAGCAGTAATCCTCTTCTATTCATGGTAAAATCTGTTTTTACCTAGTTCTTTTCATTTTCAGCAGTCTTTTGTTTTAAATTTTGGTATTCTTTATCATAATTTTCTGCACTTAAGATCTGATTTTCCAAATCTAATTTGTAATTGCTTCTTGCAAATAGTAAATTTGTGTGATGACTCAAAGCATTTGCAACTTTGTTTTATTTTCCCTTTATATGTTTTATTTTAAAGTCATATTCACTTAAGAAATACAACCACCTGACCTATATAGCATTTAGATTTTCATGGTCAAATAAATATTTTAAACTTAAGTTATCTGACATTAGCAGAAATTTTCTTCTGGTGAGGTAGTGTCACCACATCTTCAATGCATGTATAATTCCAACAAGTTCTAAGTCATGCATATCGTAATTTTTTGCATGTTCTTTTATTTTTCTAGATTCATAAGCCACAACGTAATTCTCTTGTATTAACACCCTACCTAGTCCTTCCTTACAAGCGTCGGTGCATACAACAAAATCCTTAAAAGGATCAACAATTTTTAGGATAGGGGCATTAGTTAACATATACAATAATTTATTAAAAATTTCCATACACTTTTCAGTCTAATCAAACTTTTTACCCTTTTTCTGCAGTGAAGTTATGGGGTAGGCTATCTTAGAAAATATTTCTATAAACTTTTGATAATAACCTATAATCTCCATGAACGATCTTATGTTTGTTACATTTTTAGGAACTGGCCATTTAGTGATGGCCTTAATCTTGTTGAGGTCAACATATATTCCATCTTTGGACACTACGTGTCCTAGATATTGAATCATGTCTTTAAAGAAGTCGCATTTGCTTAACTTAGCAAATAGTTGTTGTTCTCTTAATAGTTGTAAAATTATCTTTAGATGTTCTTCATGTTTTTGTTTATTCTTTGAGTAAATTAGTATTTCATCAATGAAGATGACTACAAATTTATCCAGATAGTTACTTCAAATACTATTCATTAAGCACAAAAAGGCTATAGGTGCATGTGTTAACCCAAAAGGCATTACAACAAATTCGTAATGGCCATAATGGGTCCTAAAAGCAGTTTTAAAGATGTCTTCATCTTTGATCTGCACCTGATGGTACCCAGACCTTAGGTCTATCTTAGATAAGATCGTTTCCCGCAGAACAAATCGAACAAATCGTCTATCCGGGGTAAAGGATATCGATTTTTAATAGTCATCTTATTTAGTTATCGATAGTCTATGCACAATCTTAAGGTTCTGACTTTCTTCTTTACGAATAAGACCGGTGCTCCCCAAGGGGAAACACTAGGTTGAATATACTTTTTGTCAATTAATTTTTGTAGTTGCGATTTGAGTTCTATAAGCTCTATTATATTCATTCAGTAAGAAGCTTTTGATGTTGGTAACACTCTGGGTGTCAGATCGATTGTAAAGTCTATGTCTCTTTTCAGAGGTAGTCCAAGGACTTCTTCCGGAAAGATGTCTTTAAAATCCTTTAAGATAGGTGTATCTTCTATTTTAATTTTGTTATCATTATCTCTATCATCCATTACATAAACAACAAACACTTGACATCCATTACGTACAGATATTTTCAGTTGTAGAACATAGATCTCTCTGATCGTAACCTTTCTAGGAATTACTTTTATTTTAATTGTGTTTCCAGTATAATATATGCATGTAAATTTTTTATCATAACAATTCAACATTACTCTATTTTTTTCTAGCCAATCCATTCCTATCAACATATCATAGGAAACTAATGGTAAAATAATCATATCAACATGTATATTAAAATCATTCATTAATATTTCACAATCTTTTACATAACTAGTGACTTTACGTTTAGTACATGTGGCTAATTGTACCAGCCATGACTTATCAAATTTTTCTGGTACTAATTTACATAATTCAACAATCCTAGGTGATACATATCTCAAACTTGCCCCTGGATCAATTAGTATGGAAATGGGTTGACTTTTTGTCATACCTTCGATCTCGACCATTGAAGTTTGATGGTATGCTTGTCGATTCTCCAATGCAGTGTTGATCCTGGGCATACTTCTCGCCATATCTCCCACTGTAATAGCTTCTTGAATGGTGTGAACATTATTAAAGTTTTTCTTTCTTATAGGACAGTCTTTAGAATAATGTGGGTTCCCTCTGTGCAGTGTTTTTATTTAAAGTAGTGGGTGGTTCTCTTTTATTTGTTGCAAGATTTTGTGGTTTAAAACTTTTATAGTTATTTCCTTGATACCCTTTGTAATTATTCCCCGTATTTTTATGAAATTTATTATTCTTATTTCTTGGATCAAATTTATCTCATATTTTAGTTTTCCAATTTGGTACGCTTTCTCTTTTATTTTTATTTTGGTCATAACAAAAAATTTATTTTCTCATTGCTTCTTCCAGCATCTTCAAATTGTCATACTTGATCCGTTATTTAAACATGATAGGCAAACAGCTGAGAAAGTGATGTATATTTTGTTTTTCATCTATTATATATGGTATGTAACGAAGCAGACTCGAGAATTTACTACAGAGTTCTTTCATGGTCATAGCTCCCAACCTTGACTCATAGAATTCCTTAGCCTTTTCTTCATAGTATTGTTCTGAAATGTACTTTCATTTAAAATGTTTTTTAAATATTTTCCAGGTTACGTATCTTTCCTTTATTCCTTTTACTTTATTTATATCCTGCCACCATATATCCGCTTTTCCAGTTAAATTATAAATGGCCATTTTCACCTTCAATTCGGCGAAGTAATTATAGATTTAGAAGTATTTTTTTCATTCCCCACAACCAGGCTTCCGCCTCTTCTCCTTTCTCAATCTCTCGTTAAACTAGGTGGTTTAATTTTTTTAATTCCCTAGAAATTTTTTGATACGATTTGTACTTCTATTTCTTTTTATTATCATCACTACTTTCACTGGAATCTTGTTGTTTTTATGAGTGGTGTTTGATTGATTCCTCACTGGAAGTTTTAGCCCCATGACTGGAAAATTCCAGTTTTCTTCCCTTACGTTTGTAAGGTGTATTTTTTTCCATATTATGTTCAAGTCCCTGCATCATTATGTATTTTAGCTAGTAAAATATTATTCAGTTCTTCTTGAGCTTTCAGGATTCGTTCATTATCCTCCCTAACTCTTTTTTACTCTGATCTTAGTTCTTTAAAATTTCTTTGCAGTTCAAATGGATTATTAATTTGACTCTCATTAAGGTTTACCCAGATTTCACCACCCCTTAAATAAAGTTATCCTTATCTTCCTGTTTTAATGTAAGAGAATCAAACCAAAAAATAAAATAAAATTAGTTTTTTTTTTAACCGTTTTAGTGTTGGGCCAGTTCAGGCCTAGTGTTGTAACCATGCGCTGATACCATTCTGTCACACACCTCAAAAATCATAAATAAATAAATAAAAATTATACATACATATAACCATAATCACCTCTTAAAAATCCTAGCAAGCATTAGTACTTATGGCATGAGTTTATTTGATGATGTTGTGTATAGTTTTTTTTTGACAGAAGCATAGGGGTAGATTATATTAGTGCCGGTATTTAGCTACCGAAAGCTTGATACATCGAAGAACAGCTACAAGAATGCAATATCAGCTTGATACTTGGATAATTAGCTACATAGTGAAAAATCGAGTCAACAGATGGCAGAAATGCCTTACAGCGGTCTGATCATTTTATTTAATAGTAGAGGAGATCAGAGCGAGGAGAGGGCTTGTGACCCGGCTCAATTTTCTAACTTGGATTTCAGCTTGGCCACTTCAAGTTCCAGTGCAGAAATTCTGTTTCCGAAGTCGCCATGAGTGTTGGCTTCATCTTTGAAATTTGTTCTGGTTTCTTCCTTGAAGTCGCTCAAATTTCCAGTGAGATCAGCGCGCAGCTGTCTCAGCTCAGTGTTTAGGAGATCCCAAGACTTTTCACCAACTTTGGAGACTACATCTATCTTCTTGTCGTTGACATCCAGCTTTAGTCGGAGTTGTCCCATTGCCGCTTCCAAAGAGCCTATTCTTGTCTCTGCATTCACTCCTGAGCTTGAGGAATCATCGGACGCCATTGCTGTGTCGAGGGAGGAGAGACCGGGATACAAGCAGATTGCAGAGGGGTTTGGGGTCGAGGAGGAGGAGACCTCGCGGATCAAAATCAGAGACCGAGAAACAAGCCGAATGCCGTGGGCTTTGTGGTCGAGGAGGAGAGACCGCGTCTTTAAAAACTTGCAAGAGGAGTCCCGTGGGCCGAGGTGGACAGGCTTGCTGCCAGACTGCAGGGCATCTTTGCCAGGGGGAAGAAAAACGAGGGTTGTCCAGCTCGAATAAGGAGGCTGCGTGAAGATCGTGTATCCCAACCTGCTATGGAATGTCACATCTCTGAAAATCTCCATCAGTACATAAGATGCCTTGAGCCAGCGTCACTCCTTTGTTAGCTTGTTTATCAGCTTGTTCATTCAGCGCGCGGATCACATGGAAGTACCTGATATTTTGGAAGTACCTGCTCAGATGTAGGATTTTATGATAGATATGGCTCAATTTTATATGATGGGGTACCTTCTTCGTAATGAGGGCTTTGATAAGAATCCTGGAGTCCCCGAAGACTATGATTTTGTGCATTCCTTTGGACCGAGCGATTTTTAAACCCTGCCATAAGCCACAGAACTCAGCCACATTGTTAGATTCTATACCTAGCCCCCAGGCGAACCTGTTGATTATGATCCCATCGGCTGAACTTATTATTCCTCCAGCCCCTGCAAGGCCTGGGTTTCCCTTCGAAGCACCATCGAAGAAGAGGCTAGGGTCATTCAGGGATGACTTCCAGCGCCTGAAATCAGAGTCTTCAAGCCGAACTTCCCATTGCTCTGTCTTAGGGGCTATACTCGAGGTGCCAGGATGGATTCTGGAGGTTAACAGGCTTAACCAACTAATTTCATTTTGCTGGAGCTGGGTGGAGTTTTTAATAGAGCTGTTGCTTTCCAGAACTTCCCCGAGTGTGGCTCTAGCCTGAGCAGCAATTCTGCTAGGAGTGGACTCTTGGTTTCTAAAAATTCGGTTATTTCTTTCGAGCCAAATTTTCCAGCTTATGGCTTTTGGAAGCCAACCCCAAGCCGAATTGAGCTGATCCTTTTTGGTCAGATTGAAGGGAGACAGAGAGTTCCAGCTAGAGAAGAGCTCATGGACAGAGTAGGGCAAATGGGTGGCAAGGTCTAGGTTCAGGACTTGGATCCAGACTTCTTTGGCAAAGGGACACCCCAGAATTATATGGTCCATTGTTTCTTCATGAAGTTTGCAGAGAGGGCAACGGGAGGGTCCTTCCATTCCTCTTTTTTTCAGGTTGTCTCCGGTGAGAATGCTTTGGTGGGCTAAAGACCAGCAAAAGATATCAATTTTAGGAATGAAAGGAGTGGTCCAAATGAAATTCCAGATGGAGGGGTTGGGTGCAGCATAGGGGATGGCTTGAAGATCTTTGTAGCCTTCAGAAGTTGAGTATCTTCCGGAGATCCCCCAGCCTCTTTTATCAGTGGAAGCTCTCTTAAGAGGGGACTTGCCTTGGAGGTGAGCCAGCAGGACATCAGCTTCAGCGCTCAAGTCAGGGGGGATGAGTCCTAAATCCCAGCCTGCCCAGTAATTCCCATCCCAGGAAGAAATATCCCATAGTGATGTGGCTCCTTTGTCCATAAGCCACCTTTGTATGTTGCTAACTTCCACATGGGAACCAATTGGGGGGTCTCCGAGGATGGAATCCTCCCAAACATTTATAGACTTACCGTTTCCAGGAATCCAGTAAAGCTTGTGTTTGAAGGGGCCTAAAGCTTTATTGCAGAGTTTATAGATTGGGGATCCCTTCCTTGGCGGGGGCTGAAGGTCCAGACATCTTTTCCTAGGACCTGGGTAGTATTTTTTTCGGATTACTTCTTTGCTCCAGCCATTTTTCCCTGAGATTAATTGCCAGAGCAGCTTGGCTCCCAAAGCGAGGTTTTGGGAGGAGAGGCTTCTCACATGGAGACCACCTTCATTGCGTGGCTTTTTGATCTTTTCCCAGCTGACCAAATGGATTTTTTTGTTGTTCCCTTTACCTCCTTCCCATATGAATTTCTTGAGCAGTCCTTCAATCTTGTTGACAACCGAGCAAGGGACAAGTAAAATGGAAGACTGATAAATCGGCATACTATTGAGGACAGATTTAATGAGAATTGTTTTACCAGCTAGATTGAGCCAATTGGCCCCCCAATTATGGATTTTGCATTTGATCTTGTCAACAATAGGATCCCAATCTGCAGCTTTGATGTTGTTTTTACAGATGGGGATGCCAAGATACATGAAGTTTTCCCAGTCTTTGGTTCCTTCCATCCCCAGAGATCTGGTAATATTCCTTAAATCCCTTGCTGTACAATTCCAAGTGTAGATTTTGCTTTTGTGGAAATTAATTTTGCTTCCTGATATCTTTTGGTATATATCCAATTCTTTTTTGAATTGTTCAGCGGAGTGAGCAGAGGC
>LPNX010752041.1:449972-498802 GCA_001517045.1 Pseudotsuga menziesii | reverse complement strand
CAAGAGGTCGAAGCAGCAGGTTGAAGGCTTCCGTGGCAGAAGAAGAGGAGGGAGGGGGGAGCCCTCCCTCTGGTGAAGCCATGATCGGAGAGGAGAGGACCAGGGCGACGGCAGAAGGGCGCGGCCTGGCTCAGCGCAGTCTCGCAGCTCGAAAAAGTACTGCAACCTTGTATATAATGTCCATGATGTTGTGTATAGTTACTTACATAATTAATACTTTTTATGATTGGTTTCGCCAACTACGGGTATTTACAAAGTTTTAACCGCATACATCCAACCACATCCGAAGGTGATGTTTTAATCATTCTTTTGTTTTTATCTTGATTTACTAGGGGCTAGCTTAGCCCAAGGGCTTGGGAGACTAGGTTATAGTCTTGATCCCACCTTTTAATATGTAATGAGGTGCTTATAAGAAAAAATATGGCTTACCTTGGTTTCTATGCGCAATTGTTAAAACGTGAACAAGGGGAGGACCTTGGTCCTAACGTGCAAGGGTTAAGTTTCAGATGTTTTTGTATGGTTTAAACATTGGTTTATGGTGCTATGCCATACTTGAATTGTTAATACAAAGGTTTGTTGGTTTATAAGGTTATAAGTGAATGTTTTCAATGGGAAGTCTGTAGCATTGAATATAATGGTTTCCTTGATTCAGGTTTTGATTGTTAGTTTAATATTAGTTAAGATATTTGTGAATCCCTAATTGATTAGTTGAATATGTTATGATTATCATAACTAGTATAATTTGTTATTGGCATAAGTATGTGTTTTCATTATTTTCCTTTACAACTCATATCATATATATAATGTATATGACTATAGGGTATTTACGATTCTTTGTTTGACAGATAGTTATTTTGTAATTTGTGAATTGTTTGCATATCTAATTTGATAATTTTAATAAGTAAAGTATTCTTATATATTTATTTAAATCCCATTGATTGGTAAAGGGTTTATGAGATGAGGCTTATTTAATAAAATAATGTTTTTGTAGAAAGGGTTTATGAGATGAGGCTTATTTAATAAAATAATGTTTTTGTAGAAGGTTTCTCGACTCTAAATCCCGATAGGGGAACCATCCAGTTTACAACATTTTCAATTGTTTGTTTTTATGTTGTGTATGTAATTTTGTTATAATATTTAAAGATTGTTATCTCTATTTACCTTAATCGTAAGTTAACTAGATCTATCTTAAAATACATTATGAGAAATAGTTTAGCAAGAATAAATTAGAGCTATTTAAACAATTAAAAGAAACGAGTGTTCATATTCAAATCCACAGTAGAACAAGAATAACTAGATTTAAACCAATTGCGCTAAAAAATGACTAATTATTATAATAATACACATTACTAGCAATCTTTGATTCAAGTATGGATGATCAATCTGAGATGCATTAATAATTAATCTAGCATTTTATAGGCATGAATTAAATACAGAAATGTAGATATACATTTGATAACATAATAGGAAGGAGTATTGCATTGTAACAAATCTACATCCTATTTATACACATAATAGATACTTGTCCTAAACAAATGCATAAAACATTTTTTCCTAAATAATATAGCTACAATTCAAAGTTAAGATAATCATCCTAATGTAACTAGATTTAATAATAAGTAATAGAATAAGAACCTGGCACCACTACTGGAAAACAGAAATGGAATAGTTGTTCCTCCCAACCAACTCCTAGAGAAATCAAATCACTTGCTCTAGAACCCCCGAGCTTGTCCGTTGAACCACAAGAGAAAAATCCACTTAATGTGTCATCTCTTGTATTATCATATTCAATCTTCGTCCAATGCTAGCCTCCTGCTTGCTAATGAACATACTATTATATAGTATTTTTCCTAGGACTTGGTCGTTTATGAGCCTCCTACTCTTTAGCCCTCAACAAAGAGTTGTGGCCTGATTTTGGGGAAAATGTCTCCTGCACCTTGAGTTGTCACTCGACAGCTACAACTATTCATCTTTTTCGCTTGTGGGTCAGTAAACATTCTTCAACACCTATTTCATTTCTATTCCCTTCATTATCTTTTATTAATAAAAAAGTAATTCATTACATTTGTTTTATTTTTGACTTTTTATCAAAAATATTTAAAATAATATAATAAAATATTCTTACAAAATTTAATAATAAATTATTAAATCTTGATATGCTACATTTACTTTAAGGTCATAGTATCCACGACTAAAGTTCAATTCTCTGGTTGCTTCGAACCTCATTGTAAACCACGTAGAAAAACATATTTATGATAATTAAAATCTACTAGAGAGATTTTAAAAGTAGATCTTAAATTGAGATTGGGATTTGAATTAAGGCAACAAGTTAAGCATTAAAGTTAGGCAAACATGAAACAATTAAAACATCAAATACTCTTCTTTTTTTAACACCGTTTGTATTCACATAAAACTTATTTATAGTCATATTAAGTACACATTTTAAAATAATACAAATACATAGATCTAATAAATATGCATTAATTTTAATTTTAGAATCAAATTAATGTTAATTTTAAATGTTGATGTTAGTAAATATACATTAAATTTAAAATTAAATTAATTTCAAAATTATATATATTAATGTTAGAATTAGAGTACAAAATAAATTTAAAAAACAATTATTAATTTTAAAACTAAAATGATTGATGTTTGAATTAAATTACAAGTTAAAATTTAAAATTACAAAAACATAAAATAATTAAAGTTATACAACCAAATAATTTTTATAAATGAATTTTATATTCACATAAACTTATTTACAATTAAATCAACCACAAATTTTAAAAAAAACACATTAATATTAAATTTGGAATTTGAATGAAACTAAAATAAAGTCAAAATTAAAATTAAAACTAAAATATAAAATTAAGATCAATATTAGAGTAAAAATAAAACTATAATTAAATACATATACATTTAAAAACAAATATAAATACATACTCATATTGAATAAAAAATGGAATTAATATAAAGATAACACTAGAGTTAATATTAGTGATAAAAATTGTAAAAAATAGAATTAATATAAAGATAAAACTAGAGTTAATATAAATGCAAGTGATAAAAGGTGGATAAAAGTTGAAATTAAAGTGAATTTTTATCTTAAACTTAAAGTTAGTGATAAAATGTGAATAAAAGTTGAAATTAAAGTGAATTTTTAAACTTATGGTTAATGATAAAAGTTGAAATTGAGGTGAATTTTTATTTTAATTAAAGTAAATATCAAAATAGAGTAAATATACATTTAAAACACAAATAAAGTTAAATTAAATTAAATTGAAATTGAAATTATAATAAAAACAAAAATAATATTTAATAATAAAATAAAAACAATAAAGTTTTAAAAAAAGCTAAAATTAATACTAAAAGATGTATGTAATAAATACTAAAACTTAGAAGTTAATGTTATAATTTTTTATCAAAATTAAAATTATAATCTTAAAATTTAATATCAAAATCAAAGTGATAAGGGTTTTAATTAAAGAATGAAATTACACAAACAAATACACATAAATAGAATTAATAAATATACATTAAAATTAAAGTTAACTCTAAGGTTGACATAATGTTAAAACTATGGTTAATATTAAGGTTGGAGTAAAAGTTAAAATTAGATTTGTATTAAAATGAAAACTAAAATTAAAAGTTAAGATTCTTAGGTCCGAGGTGTGTGACTCATGCACAACTAAGCTATATGATAAAATCATTTCTCTTTACATCTATGCAAGCAAGAGTGTGTCTTATTCTTGAATCTTTCCCACAAATTTCGGGATGGCTACATGAGAGAATTGTTAGTGAAGATATTGTTGACAAGGAGAGAAGTTGGGGTTATTTCGATGGACCCGCTCATAATGGTGATGGTCGAGTTGGAGGCCTCCTTTATACATCTGATGATAGATGGTTCAAATTTGTTGCTAGAAAAGGTAGAGATACCAATAACATGGCATAGATGAAATCTCTCAAGTATATCCTCATTTTGGCCCATTCTAAAGGAGTCCAAAAGCTTTATATCTTTGGGGAATCTCGACTCATAATTGATTGGTTCGGACTCAAGAAGCCCCCCACAAACATCATCCTCATGCCCCTCTTTGAGGATATCCTTATATACATTGGATTTTTTGAAGGCATTTCATTCACCCATGTGTACAGGGAAAGGAACTCGATTGTCGATGCTCTAACCAAATTGGGCATCGTGGTGGATGAAAATAGGTGGAAAATTTGGTCTGGTCTTAATGGCTTAGAGAATGAATCTACTTTAGCAGATATCCCTATATAATTCTACTTGCCTTTTTGTTGTGTTGGGATATTTTATAGCATCTTTTTGTTGAATTTCTTTTTTATAGACAACTATAATTTTGAAGCATATAAATGACTTTTTAAGTGAAGTCTGCACATGAATACTATGTAATGAATGTCTACGACTAAATTTGTATAATGTGATTCATATAATGAGTGACTTACAATTTTTTCCCTATGGAAAAAAATAAATATACATTAAAAATAAAGTTAAATCTAAAGTTGTCAAGTTGTTTAGGTTGAGCCTTGTTGTTGACTATGGTTGTCTTTGTAGACGAGTATAAAACCATTAATTTGACTAAGGAGGGGTTATCCCTTCAACACCGAGGCCATGTAATTGTATGGTTGGAGTTGATCAATGAAATTGTTGGGATCTAGCACAAATGATGTTATATGCATCCCCTCTTCCCAACCCCTTGTTGTCAAAAACACGGTGTTTCTTCCAATTGAATCAATTATGGGTTGTCTCTATAGAGCGTCATGACAAGTTGTCTCAAATACGAGGTTTGAGCCAATCGAACATAACTGGCATTTCCTTGGTCCATCTCAATAAGTCATGTGAGCACTATCTATCATCTAGATATGTCACCTTTGATTCCTCTTCCTTATGGTCAAGCCAGTTACAAGATTATCATTTCGTATTCTCTACCTGCAATTACTAGATCATAATTACACTAGATTCTTCAACCATAATATTAAAAGGTTCTTATATTTGTTGACTCAATTGTTCCCCACCTATCCCAACTAATCCCTCTTGGAAAATATCGAAAAAAACCACTATGTCATTCCATGGATACGATGGAATGATTGGGGTCCTCTGGATAAATAATCCCCTTGGTTAATGGGTATCTCTGCACTCTAGATAAATCCCCAGGTTTAAATACAAAAGAACGAAGCTAACTTTTTCATTAAAATTCCCTAGTTATCTTATGATCTAATCACCCGGCGAGCCAAATCCCCTTTACTTTAAAGGTCATTTCAAAGCGTTAATAAGAAGGTGGCCATTTTGATTTAACCAATTTTGTGCTTCGATGTAATTGCCTAGAGCAAGTGCTATAGCTTGTTCCCAATATGCAGCATCCTGATCGAACCAAGCCTCCGCAGTTTCAGGATATCCCTATAGAATGGCCTATTCTCCTTGGTTGGGATAGGTCCACTTGGAAAAGTTTTCTTCCCTCATAACCGTACTTGAGAGTTTCCTACCTCATATAGCTCAGTCAACTATTCTTTATTCCTCAACCCAAATTTCAAAATATTTTTGGTTTGGAGATGATTCTTTAGGAGTTAATATTAATCAAAGGACCAAAAAATGTTAATGACATGAGTTTCTAATTCCACTTCCAATCATTTAAATTAGCAGGCTCTATCTTTTCTCCTACCCTCAAAAAGTGAAGTATAAGAACATATATACTTCAGATTGATCGTCCAAATACATGTATTTTTGCAAGGTAACTATCTCAGTCCCATATAGAATTTTTGAAGCGTACTTTATGTCTAGAATACTTCACATATTTGTTAGTTTTTCTTAATTGCTTAGATGATATTCCAAAACAATTTACAATAGTAGGATCATTGAAAAAACAACAGAATAACAAAACAATGAACACAGATATTTTCCTTGGGGAAACCACATGGAAGAAAACCCCTCAAAACTTACTCAGTATAGAACTCAACCAAGATAGTGTAAAACCCCAAGATAACCTCTCCTCTCTCTCTGGCACACTTCCTATTCTCTCTCTAGTGAACTTGCTTGAGTTAAGAGTGTACAAAATGAATGAGGCGCCTCACCCATTTATATTTATTAGTTGAGTAACTTAATTACCTAACTAGGCTGGTCATGTTCTCTAATTAGGGTCGACCTACCTAGGAAGACTCAAAATAATATTTATAAAATAATTTTGTGGGTACTATTGCCCCAAATTACAACGAAGGTTTTACCTCATGAATTTTACATGACCAATTACATCAAGGACATCTCATAATGGAGGAATAACAATAATACAAATAGAATGTCTTCTAAAGTTACATTATTTTAATACTCCCTATCTTAACTACGAAGGTCCACAACAATAATTGTACAACTAACCGTTGAATCTCTATATGTCATAGGAAGTTTTGGAACAACATCATACATCTTCATCATCAATCTAAAACTGCATTATCATCAGCATCATCAGTATGTGGATATTGGGACATCATCGTCGTCATCACCATGTGAGTATTGGGATGTCATCATCATCTGGAGCATCATTAGTATATGGATATTGTAACATCATCATCTCCAAAATAAATATGTGAATATTGGATCATCATATGCAACATCAGTATGTGAATATTGGATCATCATCTGCAATATTAGTATGTGAATACTGGATCATCATCTGCAATACCAGTATGTGAATACTGGATCATCATCTACAACATCCGTATGTAAATACTGGAACAAAAACAACAACATTAGCATGTTAGTGCTAAATCAACATCATCAACAAATAATTACGTGATCATCATATGCATCATCAACATAGAGATATTGGAACACCATCATCATCAGCAACATCACGATCATCAACATAGAAATGTTGAAATAACATCATCATCATAAACATAGAAATGTTGACATCGTCATCATCAGCATAGAAATGTTGGAATCAACACTGAGTGTTGGCATCTCATCGTCTTCATTAGCATGGAAATGCTGGTATCAACACAGAGTGTTGGCATCTCATCGTCTTTCCCTTAGGACATCTGAAGCAACATCACGATGGGTTCTCGTGTAGATCGACTTGGGTGTTTTCCTGACTTACTAACCCTTTCAGGCCAAACAAGCCTAGTCATACAAATGGATCTTCCTAAGGACCAAACAAGCCTTATCTAGCTTACTAACCCTTTCGGGAAAACCGAGCCTAGCCAGACATACTAATCCCCCTAAGATTAAAGAATTCTAGTTTGGATTACTAACTCTTTCGGGTCAAATAAGACTATCCAGACATACCCTACCTAGGATAAGCTACCACACCACTGCAACAGGAAACCTACTAAGCCATCATCACTCCCTCTTTTGAGGGAGTTCCTTTCGAACTACACCAAGCTTGTCTCAAAAGTATTCAAACTTTACACAAGACAAAGGATTAGTCAAACATCAACCACTTGTTCCTCTGTAGGAACATACTTGAACTTTAGAACTCCCTTCTGCACCATATCTTGGATGTAATGATATATAATTTTGATATGTTTCGAATTATCATGAAATATCAGGTTTTCTGTCATCTTAATACAACTCTGATTATCGCAATCGATGCCAGTCACATCTATCTCTACATCAAATAATCCTACCAACATCTTGTGAAGCCATACTGCTTCCCTAGAGGTTGAACATGTTGCAATGTATTCAGCCTCTATATTTTAAGTGAAATACTAGAAAGCTTTCTACTGAACCGTGAGCTCCTACCTGATCCCAAACTAAAACAACATCCGAAAGTGCTCTTTCTACCTTTGACACTTGCTGCCCAATTTGAATCTATAAATTCGTGTAATATGATCTCACCATCTGATGCATATCTGATACCATAATCCAACGTACCCTTCAGGTACCTCATCACATGTTTTGCTGCCACTAGGTGAACATGTCTAGGTTCCACCACATACTAACTTAGGGTGTTTATATCAAAACATATATTTGTTCTCGTACTGGTAAAATACATTAGTGAACCAATAATATGTATGTATAAGGTAACATCCACCATCTCCAAAGAATCGTCATTCAAAAGATTCAAATTTGTTGGCATTAAGGTATTAATCTTCACATTGATCTAGGAACAAAGAATCAATCTCATCAAAGAATAATCAACAAATACTCATGAAATGGTGTTAATCGGAACCATAATGGTTTCCTCTCTGTATATTCAATAAACAATGAATAGTTACAATAACAATGTCAAGCAATAGCTTGAATCCATGAGAAATTCGAATACCTAAGGAGGCAATTCGAAATCATGAGTGAGTCTGGCTTAACTGACTGTCAACCATTCAATCACACTCAGTTAACCACTTGACCAAAACCCTAATTGACTCATCAAATCCTAACTAAAGTCGGAGTGCAATAAATGACTGAATCTCAACTGAAGGAGATCAAACACATCTCATAGCAAGCCAACCATCAAGTGCTAGTGCTCCATGACTTCAATGAACCCCGATGAGGTTAACTGAAGCTGAACTGATCATCAGAAGTTGGTGGAGGTGCCCCTGTTGACTCCAGATCATTAAATAATATATTTAATGAGAGGAGGCACCTTAACTGACTGGTTGAACTGATTGTAACCACCAGTTAGCAATTAGGTGCATTAATATCACTCAGATCACCCCCGGAGTGCTCCAGTTAGCCTCCTTGACTGTAGGAGAAGGCTAAGTTAGCCTCCTTGACTATAGGTAGGCGTGGGTGTGACTGGATGATGGCAATTAATGCTTCACTGATGTCAATTAATGTCAATTATACTTAGGATAGTGATTTAACTAGGCCAATTTGACCAAAACAAGTGTGTATGATGGTAAATGTCTCCAACACCCCCCCTTAAGCTATACTCAGGAAGAGTTAGAAAACATAAATGCATAAAAATTCTAGGGCCCTGGAAACTAAGGCCATAGGTCACCCTGTACAATAAAGTAACTGCTTAATATAACCAAGGAAACGGGGAAAACCTCATGGGAAAAATACCCCCCCTCAAACTAAGCAGTAAATCAAGAATTGGTTCTTCTATGCAGTAACATCCTGAGAATGTGCATGTGAACCTCTGAATCCAAACTAAATGAATATGTCTAGAGAAATCTTCCACTTTGGAAGAAGAACAATGCACTCAACTGAATCAGAAATATAAACAGCTGCACGGTGAAAACTGGACCCATGTAGAGTAACTGAAATCATCTGAAGAGAGAGCAAAGGTTCTTGAGGATTCGAACCATGTATGGAACACTCAAGAAACTGATATGTTGCAGCCTTGAACAGCAAACCATGAGTGGTAAAATCAGCCCCAATTTTTAGGAGCAAGTGTCCAAGCGGATGCAGAATGTCTTCCTCTTTACTAGTTCTATGGGGACATGAGCATGTGACCAAAGGTAGAGAAGCCCTGGGACTCTGGAGAGCGAATGCTTGAGCTCCATAATCTGATATAGCTTCAAAAATAGCTAATTATTCACAAAATAAAATATCAGCAACCTCATAAGAGGAAACTAACACCAAATCCCCATCAACTGTTTTGAAGAGAAAGTGGGGTACTTGATTTTCACACTGGAATTGGTGAGAGCAGCTACAAGCATGGATGAAAGCTCTTGGATTTTAAAATATGAACAAAATAATATCAGATAAGAATGTAAATCAGATCTCAATAAGTTCACAACAGATCCAAAACTTTGAAATCAAATCAAATCCCCAGCAGCAGTTTTGTAGGAGACTTGCGGTACTTGTTTCTTCACACCGTTGATGAGAATAGCTACAAGCAGTACTGAAGGTTTATGAACCTGAAATTTTGAATCAAGAAATATCAGATCAAATCCAAATAAGATCATATCAGATCCAATAAGGTTCATATCAGATCCAAAATTATGGTCAACCGAGACGGTGGATGCACAGTTGTCTTTTTCTTCAAAATTCTGAATTTTGGTGCATGCAATCTTGCAGGATTGTGCTGGAAGATCTAGATCATGGGGAGCGAATGTGTCACTCTTATAATCTGATATTTTTCCAAAATATCCAAGTTTTTACATATTTGCACACCAGCAGCAACATTAGAGTGAGAAAAATCAAATTTCTCTTCACTTTCGGAAGCAATTACTGGTAAATTTTGCACAGAATTCAAAGGAAAATCACCGGTGAATGTTTGCATGGAAGTGCAACAGTATTTTTCTTCAATATCAGAGATTCAAATGTATTATTTTGTTTCAGCAATATGAGGAGATGAGATATCAAATATCTCATGAACTTCCGAAGCATCAGGAGAAGGAGTCACTGCATGGAGACTTTCTTCAATTCGAATTGAATGTGTAGAAGATTATGCTTCATCTTCATCTTGAACAACTTCATCAAAGAGAGTAGAGGCCAAGAATTTTGAGTAAAGAACTATTGTGGTGCTGGATGTGATCTCCAAAGTGCTATTATGATCCTCATTGTGCTTGCCAAACGTTCTGTCTAATTTTGTCTAGAGATCCTTTGGGTATTTAGCAGAACCAATACGGTAGTACAAGCTAGGAGAAAGGGCCAGACCTATTGCTCCAAAAGCTCTATCACCGTCATTTAGCCAGTCATTCTCATTCTCATAAGACTCTTTTCCAAGTCCAATAGACACCTCATAGAGACCTCGTCTCTTCATAGATGCAATCATCTTCAACTTCCATTCCGAATAGCTTGTGAATGGGGTGAGAAGAGGGATTGATGAGTCCATTCGAAGTTGTACCTATTAAAACCTGCAAATCAAAACAAAAGGGGCACCATAATGTCATACATCCTGCACATTTTAGGCTTTCATCACACCCAGCATAGTCAATCAAGCAAGCTTGATCAACAAGTTCTTTACTTGAGATATTGAGTGGTAAGCCTTGGCTTCTAGTGCAGTGCTGGATTTTTGAGCTATTGCTCAAATTTCATGGATAAATATGTCAAAAAGCTTGTTTTTGAGAGATAGATCTTCATCCTTCCATAAGCTCTGATACCATATTAATATTGCACATTAATCTAGGAACAAAGAATCCATCTCATCAAAGAATAATCAACAAATACTCATGAATGGTGTTAATCGGAACCAGAATGGTTTCCTCTCTATATATTCAATAGACAATGAATAGTTACAATAAAAATGTCAAGCAATAGCTTGAATCCATGAGAAATTCGAATACCTAAGGAGGCAATTCGAAATCATGAGTGAGTCTGGCTTAACTGACTGTCAGCCATTCAATCACACTCAGTTAACCACTTGACCAAAACCCTAATTGACTCACCAAAACCTAACTGAAGTCGGAGTGCAATAAATGACTGAATCTCAACTGAAGGAGATCAAACACATCTCATAGCAAGCCAACCATCAAGTACTAGTGCTCCATGACTTCAATGAACCCCGATGAGGTTAACTGAAGCTAAACTAATCATCAGAAGTTGGTGGAGGCGCCCCTGTTGACTCCAGATCATTAAATAATATTAAATAATCATTAAATAATATATTTAATGAGAGGAGGCACCTTAACTGACTGGTTGAACTGATTGTAACCACCAGTTAGCAATTAGGTGCATTAATATCACTCAAATCACCCCCGAAGTGCTCCAGTTAGCCTCCTTGACTGTAGGAGAAGGCTAAGTTAGTCTCCTTGACTGTAGGTAGGCATGGGTGTGACTGGATGATGGCAATTAATGCTTCACTAATGTCAATTAATGTCAATTATACTTAGGATAGTGGTTTAACTAGGCCAATTTGACCAAAAAGAGTGTGTATGATGGTAAATGTCTCCAACACAAGGTAGTCATAGCCTTACAATCCATCATCCCAAATCTCTTTAGGATCCCAATTGCATATTTTCCTTGGTTTAGGAAAATATTGTCTAGATACTACCATACTTCAAGACCTAGAAAATAGTGCATCATTCCAAGGTCTTTCATCTCAAAATTTTCAACGAGCTTCTTCTTGCATTCATTGATGGGCTTACCTTCACTTGTCAAAAATAAATCATCCACATATAGTAGAAATATCATAATCCCATCATCCTCAACCTTATAGTAGAGGTTGGAATATGTGTTACTCTTGGTAAAGACCAAACTCATCAAGAAGCCATCAATTCTTCCATACCATGCTTTGGGTGCTTGCTTCAACCCATACCACACCTTCTTAAGTATGCATACATGAGTCTTCTAA
This sequence comes from Pseudotsuga menziesii, assembly GCA_001517045.1. Classification (NCBI taxonomy): domain Eukaryota; kingdom Viridiplantae; phylum Streptophyta; class Pinopsida; order Pinales; family Pinaceae; genus Pseudotsuga; species Pseudotsuga menziesii. The sequence continues at coordinate 486,611 of LPNX010752041.1, read as the reverse complement.
ACATCTCTCTTAAAGCCTCGTAGTTGTTCAATGTATACTTATTATTCTATCACTCCATTTAGGAAGGTTGTATTTACATCCATCTGATGTAACTTCCACTTCATCTTGGCTGCTAAGGCAAGGATGGTTCTGATTGAGGCGTACCTTGCAACTGGTGCAAAGGTATCCTCATAGTTGATTCCTTCTTTCTGATAGAATCTGTGAGCTACGAATATTTCCTTGTACTTCTCTATATTGTTGTGTGTTGAATGCTTTGTTTTGTAGATACATTTCGAGGATACTACTAACTTCTTCTTTACTCTTGGGACTACTTCCCATACAACGTTCTTTATAATGGACTGGTATTCCTCAACCATGTAATCTACATATTCCTTCTATTTGTTTTCTTCTTCGAAGCATGGAGGTTCTTCATTAACGAGATTGCACATCAAAGTCACATAATTGAGGTATGGCTTTGGCTTCTTACTTTCTTTGATGGTTCCTTCTGGGACACCATATCTTCTGGCTTCTTCAATTATTTCACATGCCCAAATAGGCCTTCTTTTGCATGAGGTCATCTCACTATGAAATTCCTCGGGTCTCTAAGGTTATGTCATGTCATGATCCTTAGGGATATGTTCTTCCTCCTCATTTCTGACTGGTTTGGAAACTTCTACAACTCTAGGAGCTTCATGCTCCTCTTCAACTTCCTTATCTTTCCTTGATTTTCTAAAAGTTGTATCTTCGTCAAATGTGACATCTCTTTTTAGTTCAATTTTATGGTATCATGGGATATATATTCAGTAAGCCTTTGATTTCTCACTATATCCTACAAAGAATCCCTTTTTTCCTAAAGGGTCCAACTTCAATCTTTTCTCCCTGGGAATGTGTATGTATACCGAAACCCCAAATGTTTTTAGGTGACTAAATTTGATCTTTTCTTCGGTAAAAATCTCTTCTGAAGCCTTACTCCCAAGGACACCATGGGATATTATATTCTGTGCATACATGTTATTTCGGTTACTTTTTCCCACAAGTACATGGGTAGATCTTGATCATGGATCTTGGCTTTTACAACTTCCATGATAGATCTATTCTTCTTTTTCACCACACCATTTTTTATGGATTATAGGGGATTGTGAGCTCCCTCTTAATCCCAACTTCTTTGTAATATTCATTGAATTCACCTGATGTGAACTCGACTCAATTATTTGATCTTAAGGTCTTGATCCTCTTTTCAGAGAGGTTTTCTACAAGAGCCTTAAACTCCTTGAAATTTTGAATACTTCATCTTTATTCTTCAAGAAATAGATCCAAGTTTTGTGGGAGTAGTCATCAATTAAGGAAGCATAGCAAACATACCTACTTAATGAAGTAATTTGCATTTGTCAGCATACATCTGAGTGAACAATGTCTAGAATCCCTTTTGCATTATTGTCACTGCTTGGAAAAGGGTTCTTGTAATTATTTCCTTATGCACACTCCTTCATGGTTTACCTAGATATCTGGTAAAACTGTCACCACCTTGCTCACAATTGGAAATACTTTGTAATGTATATGATGAATTATTTTGTGCCACAATTCACATGGGCTTACGGTGCTAGTCATCAAGGCTAAATATGCATGCCCCTTTGATTTGTAGAGTCATCCTTCTTCAAATCCAATCATTACTGCATCATCTATAGTTTTTCCTTTTTTCAGCATGAGGAATTCCCCATCTATGAAAGAAACTATGAAACCTTTCTTAGCTAATGCTGACATAGAAAGGATATTCTTCTTCAGCCTCGGGACATATAAAACATCCTTCATCTTCATGGAGTTTCTGGATTCTAGCTTATAAGAGGATTCTCCCATCCCTTTGATGGGATATTGAGAATCATCTCCAAGAATTACTTTATGTGGGGGATCCTTCTGTACAAGACAAGAGAGTGAATCCTTGTAACCTATCACGTTCTTGGATGAACCACTATCTACTAGCCAAGTATAACATCCTAGTGAAACTGAACCTGTGAGTGTTGAAATCAAAACATATTCTTCATGAGAATATTCATCATCTTTAGTTCTCTTCTCATCTTCTTGATCATCATCTTTTTTTGCATGGGCTTGGAATATTTTGTTCCTATTCTTGAGTTGTTTTTCCTTTAGCAGACAATTTATGGAGATGTGTCCCATCTTGTGGAAAGTGAAACATTCATAAGCTAATAGGTCCTTCTTGACCTTCTTATTCTTGTGAGACCCTTGAGTTTTTTTGGGAGGATGATCATAATTCTTCCTCTTATTCTTGCCTTTGGTATTGGATTCCAAAGCTTGATCTTCATTTTCTTTCAGCTTCTCTTCTCTGACTTTTATTCTTTCTTCTTCTTAAACACATTATTCCCATAACTTTCGGAACTTGGTCAATTTTCTTCTGGAACATATTCCTTGAATGAAATATTCCCATTCTCTTGGGAGACGATTCAAGGTGGTCATTACAACTTATTCTTATTCTATCATGTCACCAATAGATTCCAGTTGCTCCTTGATTTGGGATACTCTTGTGAAGTATGATTTCATGGTCTCTGGCTTCTGAACCTTTACACTTTTGAGTTGATTTCTCAAGGTCATCTTCCAATTGATATTTATTCCTTCAAATAGGTTGGATAGGGAATCACACATTTCCTTTGGTGTTCTCCTTGAAGATACTTGAGGGATCAAGTGATATTTGATGGAGTCAAGTATGATCCTCTTAGCCTTGATCATATCCTTCTTGTGCTTGGCCTTTGCTTCATCTCCTTCTGGTTCTGCAACTTCCTCCTTTATGAATCCTTCTAGATCATTCTATTCTAGGATGAGCATGATCCTATACTTCCATGCTCTAAATTTATCAGCACCCTTAAGCTTCTTTTCCATATTGGTATTGAACCTCAAATGGAAATAGAAGAAACAATACTTAATTGGAGAAAACTCCTTCTAGATGGCCTTCTTTGGGATGACCTTTGATGGTAAAACCCTAATTTTCCAGTTGATATCACTTGTAGGCATAAGTGGCGAAAACGATGTGCCTCCCAAATGAGAGCTAGACTGTATCATCGTTTTCCTAATATTGAAGATGGAACTTTGAAAAAATTGAATCCCTAGTTCTTCCCGGTAGTAGTGTCGGGCCCAAAAATTAAACTTCTTGCAATTTAGTTTTGTTTTCATAGAAAGTTGTGCCCTCCTAGGGTGAGTTGAGTGAGACCTCTTTTCTAGTTGATATGTCGAGGGAATTGTTCGGAATAACAAACCCTATTTGCACAATGTCTCCTTTCAGGGTGGCTTTGATACCATGTTAGTTTTTCTTAATTATTTAGATGCTATTCTAAAACAATTTACAATAGTAAGATCACTGAAAGAACCACAAGAAGAACAACACAAAGAAAACAAATATTTCCTCGGGGAAACCACAAGGGAGAAAACCCCACAAAACTTCCTTAGTATAGAAGTCAACCAAGATAGTGTTAAACCCCAAGATAAACTTCTCTCTCTCTTTGGCGCACTTCTTCTTCTCTTTCTAGCGAACTTGCTTGAGTGAAGAGTGTACAAAATGAATGAGGCGCTTCACCTATTTTAATTTATTAATTGAGTAACTTAATTACCTAACTAGGTCAGCTAGGTTCTCTAATTAGGACTGACCTACCCAGGAAGACTCAAAATAATATTTATAAAATACTTTTGTGGGAATTATTTCCCCGACTTACAATGTATGTTTTACCTCATGACTTTTACATGACCAATTACATAAGGACATCTCTGAATGGAGGAATAACAATAATACAAAAAGAATATCTTCCAAAGTTACATTATTTTAGCAATCTTTAGAATATGATGCTATATCGTTGCTCAATATCTTAGTAGATCAACTCTATTACATAAGTTGATTCATGATTCTTGTCAATAAGCAAATTTGATCGTATCATCTTGAACCTTCTTTCAATAAGGGTAGTGATCTTAGTGAACAATTTGGTGGTGCTAACAATGGGTAATTCAAAGTATTGTATTCCCCATATTTGACGATCTCTTCTTCAATCTCCATAACATAGAAACACTAGGTCCTAGAGAAGCATCCACTCTCCCAAACCTAGGAAAATATTACATAAATCCTAGAAAAACTTCAACAAAATTCATTCATACTTGCTCCAATGAAATATTCAGAGAGACCAAAGAAAGTCATTTAGGGCACCAATAAATCATTACATCCATACAAAGAGCATCCATGTTCAATCATTATCCATTATCTTCATGGGTTGGTAGTTCAATAGTGGTGAAGTGACTTTTATTGGAAGGATACCTACAGGACGAAATTACATACCTATGGCCATGTCGTAGGAAGATTAAAAAGTGGAGAGGTATCCAATCTAACAATGATGGAGGGAAAAAATGAAAGATCCATGGCACAAATGTTTGGAGAATTTGGTGAGACGATGCCTCTTATGAGTGATGTGGGAAAGGATGACTACAATAAGAAAGTCAATTTAGACATAACAAGCAAGCTTTACTAGTAGTTGTTCAAGTGTTTCTTTTGTTGCAATCAACTCAATCACATTAGGCTATTGATGTTAGGCTTCTTGAAGTATAAGAATCTCTTATATATATATAAGGTTTTGTTGTTGATGCATCATATGAAGGAATATTTATAATTATATTAGCATTATATCAATCAAGTGTCTTAGCATTTGTCAATACTATTGTATTATATTTTGTTGTGTGAACAATTTTATAAACCTTCGTTCATCTTCCTTTAATAACGTTCCTACAAGAATCCATAGGGGTAGATGAACCTAATATGGTGTCTCATTAATATGGATTATTTAGAGAATGAATGAAAGGAACAATAGAAAATCAAAACACACATACAAAAATACATTGCAATGATCATGGTAGTACAATAAAACTCAAATTCTATCTATTAATGAATGAAATGGAAAAAGACAGTAAACTACAAATCAATACAAACTAGCTAGAATGGTTGTAGCTTATCTCTGAAGAGATATGTGTCGAATATCCATTATGCTAATTCACAAGAATACCATTACAAGAGGATAAAAATGACCTTTTTTAACATAATGTGATAAACCTTGAGAGGAAAAAACCATAAATATCCAAAACCCTAACCCTATGAGATGAAGTGGCAATATGAGATGTGGGCCTCTAGGAATCTAGTTGATACATCAACTTTCTAATGTCGCAACTTACACATACAAATCCATTTGAGGCACACAATACCATGTTGTATCTTGAATATAAGAATTATTTCAATCAAGGCTCAAGGAATCATTAGGTAATTATAGCGGTGAGGCTAGAAAATAATGTTTAGGGCCTTAAAAATGCCCTAAAAGTTCAGAACTTGAAAATTTGTAGAAAACTTTCCAAGATAGAGAATTATTTTGAGTAAGTGGAATGGGAGGGTGGCCACCAATATCTACCTGGACCAATTTTCAACCCTTAGGAAGCAATGGTTAGCATTCCACCAACTTCCTCCATTAGACAAGGAAATTTATTTTGAATCTAACTTTTGGTAAGCCATTTGCCTTAGTGAAGAAGTTATCCTTCTTTGACCACCTGATAAAGTTATATGTTCTATTGTCAAGTGACCCTCATCTAGATGTTCATGATCTTGTTCACTATAACTTGATCAGTGTAGACAGGATCAAGTTCTCTAGGGTCCAAGTGCTTTGCCACCTCTGAGGTGTCTAGTAGAGGTGGAAAACATGATCGAAGCATCTCCATGTTAAACACTCGGTGTAATCCAAGGAAAGGTTGATACTCAATTCAAAAACATTCTCACCCATATTCTTTGTAATGGTGTAAGGCCCATATCGAAGTGGTATAAGCTTCTTGTGGGGGATTGTGATGTGCTCTTTCTGTAAATGCAACCATGCCTTATCACCAACCTAAAACTTGTGTGAAATCCGACGATGGTCATGTCACTATTTGATCCATGTGGAACACCAAGTTCATCGAGACCTTTACTTTCCTTTTTATCGAATAGCTCGTTGTGATTGGAGGGTCAAATAGTGAGTGCTTGGCCCATAGTGAGAGGGCAGAACACAAATAGTTAGTCTCCTTAGAGTTGGCATTCGATATCTAAAGGATATCATGAACCCATTGTTGGATATGTTGGATAAATTAAACAAGATTGGTTGCTCTATCTACCTCATTCAAGGCACGATAAGACTCTTTAGGTGCATATGCAATGGGAAGCTCTAGATCAATGGGGGATTATGGTTGGAAACCAAAGCACACCTAAAAAGGGTTGTGGCCAATATAGTTATGGAGGCTTGTATTGTAGCTATGTTGAACATAAGGGAGTCTCTCGTCCCATGTACATGGATGCTTAGAGTTATACATTTGCAAGATATGCACAATCATCTTAATTGCCACCTATGTTTTTTCATCTATTTGGGGGTGAAAGGCATTCAATTTCATCAACTCGGTGTCCATCATAAGCCACGGGATAGACTAGAAGGTACTGAGGAACATATTGTCCTAGTTTGAAATAATGATCCATGGTATCCCAAAATGAACCCAAACATGGTCAAAGAAGAGATTAGTAATGGCTTCCACTGTGATACACTTTTTTCAGGGTATTAGAATGTCCATCTTAGAGAACAAGTTGACAATAAAAAATAAACAATCCTTGACATGTCTTGTGGAGGAAAGAACTGGCATGTAATCCATGGATATTGATTCCCAAGGCTTGTCTAGGGTAGGTAGAGGAGCGTAGAGCCCTTACTTATTAATGGTGTGTTTGGAAATAACAAAGGAAGTGCATGATTTAACATATCTATAGACACCTTTTTGGAACTTTGGACAAGAGAAAAACTTATGCAGTACTATTATAGTCTTCTCCACACCAAAGTGACCTACCACTAGATTGTAATGTGTCTCCAAAATTAAATTCTCATGTTTTCTTGAAGGAACGCAATGATGGCCTAGACCCCACAAAAGTGCATCTTGGAGGATAATGTATGGAACTTGTTCACTTGTTCCCAATGTCTAATATGTGGTAGCAAAGTCAAGGTGTCTAGCATACATCTAGGGCCACCTAGAGGTCTTGTTCTCATAGGAGTCAAGAACTGTAGTTAGCACTACAATTGGAGGATGATTGATGTAGTATGTGACTTGATTTGTGTTTCCATTATTGAACTTAATGTTCATGTGGAAATGTTGTATGTATGAGGTGTTGAAATATTGTAACTTCAAAGGATCATCTAAATGTATTACACTAATGTACCCCAAGGGAGATGTTATTATTCCTCCGTCGAGATGTTATTATTGTAATTGGTCATCATAGAGTCATGAGGTAAAGCCTCCATTGTAAGTCGGGTCAATAGTACCCTAATGAATATAATAAAGTATTGTTTTGTGATTTCCTAGGTGAATTTGGCCCAAACAGTTTAGTGGGGCTGACTTGATTAGGTTAAAAGTCAGTTGACAAAAAGAATATTTATAGAATATATGTGCTTCTGATTTGAACACATAATCACACTTGTATATAGTGCATAGCAGAGAGAGAGAGAGAGAGAGAGAGAGAGAGAGAGAGCAACAAAGAGGAGGAATACATGTTTTGGGGTTTTATCTTATACATCTTAGACATATGAAGTTTTGTTGGGTTGTCTTCCCCTTGAGGGTTTCCTAGGATAAATCTGTGTTTATCTTGTGATTGTGTTTCTTTTAGTGATTCTGCATATGCTATTGTTGTGAATTTGGATTAAACACTAATGATATCTAGCTAAGCATATGAAATACTAACATGGTATCAAAGCTATCCTGAATAGAACAACTTTCACAAGGTGAAACTCTCTCTCCTCTCCCTCTGGAAGAAATTAGGGTTTATATAAAAGATGGAATTTTGAAGATATGCTTGCATAGAAATTTGCGCCTCCCTAGAGTGCATCTATTGATCCCTAGATCGAATTTTTTGGGTGGTTGAATATTTGGGAAAGCCAAACCCTAGTTTGGCCTTAAACCAGAAAACTGCAGAAAACCAGAACCATAAATTCTGCATAAATTGAAAACTCATAAGCAAGATTTGAAGGGTGAAGATTTGGGATCTCTAAAAACCAAGTGGACCAACCAACTCTCCTCAGTCCAGTGCATCTCCTGGTAAGGTCGGCTTTTCATTTTGAGAACTTTCAATTTTTAGTGACCTACTAGATAGGATGGCCCCAAGCATTAAGCTTGAGGATAAGTTGGAAGGCATTGAAAAGTTTCGAGCATGGAAGTATAGGATTGGTCTCATACTTAGAGAGAATGATATTGATAAGTACATCAAGAATGAAGTCCCGTAACCATAAGAATATGAAACCAAGGAGAAGTACTAGAAGGACCTAATTAAGGAAATGATGATCATTGCTAATTCTATCAAATATCACTTGATCCCTCAAGTGTCATATAAAGAGACACCAAAGAAAATGTATGATGTCCTCTCCAGAATGTATGAGGGAAGGAACATCAACAGAAAGATCAATTTGAGAGCTCAACTGAAGAGCACCAAGATGAGTAAAGGAGGAACAATTCAAGATTACTTTACAAGGGTCTCCTAGTTCAAGGAACAACTAGATGCTTTTGGAGACTCCCTTGATGAAGATGAACAATTCATGACTGCTCTCAATGGTCTCACTAGACCTTGGGAATCATTCATCAAGACTATGTGTGCTAGAAAAAGAAAGTATGAAGTTTGACAATGTATGGAAAGAAAACATCCAAGAGGAAGCTAGAGTAGCTAAAACAAAATCTTTACTTAAGGAAGATAATCAAGCTCTATCCACCCATACCAAGAGAAAAAAAACAATCAAACTTTAAGAAGGACAACCACAAGGAGTATAGACCTCCAAAGAAGTTTTAGAAGAGAGACTACTGCATCAATGTTACAATTGTCATAAGATAGGACACCTTTCCAGAGAGTGCCCATTGAAGAAGAACACCAAAAAATACATCATGCTCATCTAGCTGAAGATGAGGATGAAGAAGAAGAAGAAAGACCTTGAAAGAGACAAGCAAAAGAAGAAGATGTAGAGGAATATGTACTATTCTCTGCACTCTCTGGGTCGGTATCACCTGGAGAGGATACATGGATTATTGATAGTGGTGCTTCAAAGCACATGAGAGGCAAGAAGCAAACTTTGTCAATACTTGAAGAAAAGAACTCTCCTAAAAAAGTATCATTGGGAGATGACTATCAATATCCCATCAAAGGCATTGGTGAATCAAGCTACAAGCTTGACTTTGGAACCTCCATGAAGATGAAGGAAGTACTATATGTACCAGGTTTGAAAAAGAATCTAATTTCCATCTCAACAATAGATAAGAAAGGATATAGAGTTGCTTTTATACATGAACAAGTAATCATGTAGTCCAAAGGAAAGATAATTGAAGATGATGTGGTCATTGGTGAAGAAGAAGGATTTATGTACAAACTCAAGGGACATTCAGAAATAACCCTTGTCCATGAGACCACTAGCTCATGTGAACTATGGGAATATAGAAGGCTTGCTCACATCAACTACAAAGCATTACCCTATGTGAGAAAAGTGGTAACAAGTTTACCATATCTGAATATTGATCATGAAGGAACTTGCAAAGGATGTGCAAGAGGAAAGAACATCAAGAATCCATTTCTGAAAATTAAAACAAAGACTAAAGGTACATTAGAATTAATTCATTTTGATGTATGTGTTCCTATTCCCTCCACATCCTTAAGTGGATATGAATATTATGTCACATTTATCAATGACTATTCAAGAAAGACATGGATAAACTTCTTGAAGACCAAGAGAAAAGTGTTCGATAAATTCAAGGAATTCAAAGCCTTGATAGAGAACCATTCTAAAAGAAGAATCAAGACATTGATATCAGATAATGGTGGAGAATATAATTCAAAAGAATTTGAAGCATTTTGTAAAGAAGCCGGAATCAAGAGGGAACTACCTACTCCCTACAATCCCCAGGAGAATGGTGTTGCGAAAAGAAAGAATAGAACCATTGCAACCTAGTTCCCTAATCTATATGCAATGCAGTGTAATGGCACATGGATACATTCAAAGCAGAACCCTTTCACATGATGTCTACTGTCATTACCCTATGGGAAACTGCCCATAGTTTTCTAATCAAATAAAAACTTTAGACCTACATCCCTTCATGGAACTCCATTTTTTGCCATAAACATTCAGGCATTTACACTTTCTAAGGAGCCAAGATTTAAACACCTATCATAAGCAGATATATAATAGTTATTTCATACTTTTGATCCCAACTTGGCTCTGATCCAGTACAACCATACACGACCATATGGTCTTCCCTACAGATAAGTCCGTTTAATGAATTTAATGACATACACAACTAACCTATACACTTCATATTTAATCAACATTATTAAATTTATAAGAAGTCGATTTACATATTGAAATATATCATATATAATGCATTAATTTACCAATCCTATAATCCCAGGTGAGACCTAATACGGTACAACCATATACGACCATATGGATGTCTAAATGTCAGTTCCCTAATCATCCATAATTCATAAGCAAATAGTCGTATAAGACAACCATAAAATCAACATTCTACACTACCTCATATAGCATAATTTTAACACTGCACTAGATTATATTCTCCATGGTAGATATCAGTCATAAATCCCAATGATGATATGATATAAAACAACCATATATGACCATATGGATTGTCCTAAATTAGATCTCCTAATACTCATAAGTTCCATAACAAACTAGCTACTAGCCACTAGTCTAATGCACTAACATACCTCTTCCATGAGCTGCCAATTGACCAACATAGGGTTATCCATTCATCATGATCATATATACAATTTTAAAACATACAATGACAGAGATATAACAACCTCCATAGGCACATGTATAGCAACATACATAAAGTAATTAAATAACATAAGTACTTATCTTTTATAAGGGCGCAACTAGCATCAACCAGACAACTTTCCTCCCAACCTTAGACAATGTCATGCAAAAATCACCTGTGCAGGTCACCCCTAAGTTGAGGTCTTGGAGTTCACACAAGAAGATCTCTTCTAACAAGATCCCTAAGGATAATACTCGAAACATGGGAGTTCACTCCTCCTTCATAACACTGATGTGATATCTAACCCCACTTTCTCAAGACTGTACCCCCTCTCCCAAAAGACAATATTAAGATCATTGTGCCTTCTTTCTCAAGATTATACCCCCTCTCTTGAAAGACAGGTCATGGCCAATGTGGTCTCCTTAACAGGATTGTACCCCCTCTCCTAGAGAACCACTTACCATAGTTAAACTCTCTTATCCAAGATTGTACCCCCTCCTCCAAGACAAGATTAAGATAACGACATCTTCTTTCTCAACATTGTACCCCTTCCCCCAAAAGACAGGCTATGGTCAATGGGTCTCCTTAATAGGATTGTACCCCCTCTCCCAGATAACCATTTACCACAATTAAACTCTCTTGTCCATGATTGCATCCCTTCTCTTGCAAGACAAGATTATGATCATTACGCCTTCTTTCTCAGGATGGTACCCCCTCTCTCGAAAGACATGTTATGGCCAATGTGCTCTCCTTAACAGGATTGCACCCCCTCTCCTAGAGAACCACTTACAATATTTAAACTCTCTTTTCTAGGATTGTACCCACTCGCTTGCAAGATGATCACAACACTAGGTCACCTACTTAGGATTGTCCTTCTCTCCTGCCAGGCCTAAAACATCTAATTAAGGAACTACTTGTATAGGATTGTACCCCCTCTCTTGTAATGCAAAGAAAACAATGGAGTTTTTTGCACAATATTGTCCCCCTCTCCTGCCATACAAAGTTACAGTGAAGTTATTGTCTTCACCCTATCACAACACTTCTTGACCATTCACACCCCTACTAGGGCATTTGAATCCAATGGAGAATAGATATCCCTTATTGACCTTTCAGGTGCAAAATAACTACTAGAGTATTTAAATTCAATGGAGAATGGATCTCCAATACTCCCTAACTTCTCCCCACAGGATCTCCATAACCTGCAAGATTAACAGGTGCAAAAATGTGTGCAAAATCCTATGCCAAATCCCTCTTTGGAATTCACAATTCTTGTGAGAGCCTCCTTTGCACTGTCCGACAAACTCAACAATGAATGAATGAATGAACTATGGTACAATTTGAATCCCCTTAGACCCATTCAAATTGCCTCAAAGAGATGGACTCCAAACTATTGAGGAAGGACTTCCAATCACTGGGATTACAAAAACTACTGACTGAATCATTCAAGTTCTTAGGCAAATAACTTGAATCCACTGAGACTAACTCTAAAACATTGAGAAGGATACTCCTAGTCCCTGACTAATCCAAATTCATCAAAGTTGTCTCCAATCTTCCTTAACTGACTCTTAATCACCTATGAATTACCCCTCCTGCATGAAGGTGACTCGAATTTCACCCACTGATTCAAATTTTCCCCAATTCACTCCCATGCATTTAGGATAACTTGAATTGACCCAAAGATGCATAAATTAACTGAAGATGACTCGAATTCATCTCATTAAATGAGGAATACTGACCTTGGACACTAATTAACCAAGGACAACTCCAATTAACCAGTCTGACTCTAATTGACTAGAAGCTACTCCAATTCACTGGATTGTTAGGTGCATGACATATGGTTGCATGTGCATGATTGCATGGTTGCATGTGCATATACATGGTTGCATGTGCATGCACATGGTTGCATGCAAAGTGTTGATTAGAAAAATTAGGACCACCTGGGTCCAATAATATAAAAATTAGGAAGACTAGAGTATTGTTAGGGGGAGCCACAACTCCTAACACTAACCCCTTCACATGCGAAATCCCAAGAACCCGCGAGCAACATTGTTGTCCACGTTGAGACATTATTTAGTTATAGGTAATTATAATAATAACAATAACAACAACATAATATTAATAAAATGGCATCATAATATCCATGGTTCATGGTCCAGGCATTTAATGCCACCATACAAGAAAATAACCAAAATCACAGGTGTCTGGGGCTTACCTTCGAGATATTACAATTAATAATTCATTGCCACGAGATTGCTCCCTACCATCTATAGGTCAATGACACTATTGATGGATTTAACACGATTTTGGAACAAAGTTTGGCAAATATCTACACAGTCCATCGGAATGATCGAGACAACATAATTCCTATAGTTCTTTGGGCCTATCGTATACAAATCATTGAAGCATGAGTTGATTTGTAAGGAGGCAATCATCCTAATGCAATATGTTTTTTGTAGCCTTTGTATCACTATTACTAAATGGATGACCAAATATGTTGTCCTCTAAGAAAGATTCAATAGCCTGTTGCAGATGGAGGAAGAATGATTCATCAGAGGATACCATCAACTTGTTCCAAAAAGAAAACATGGTATGATCAACTAGTTCAAAAAATAAAACAAAAAACATGACATGACCAAAAAAAAGGCTAAGATATTGGAGCATGGAGATTTTGTGCTACTATATGACAATATGTTTTTGAAATACATAAGGATGTTGTAGATGCATTGGTAGGGACATTTTTATATCATTCATTTTATAAAAGAAGGTGCAATCAAGTTCAAACAATTAGATGGCAAACATATAAAGGGATGAGTGAATGATGCACACCTTAAACCCTTCTTTGTGTTGAACTTTGCATTATTCCACTCTTTTTTTTGAGGGGTGAAATTGGTGTACATAGTAAAATGTAAAGTCAATATTGTTTTTTTTTCAAAATTGAAATCAATGTTAGTTTACAAAAAAAAGATAACTAAAATCAGCATTTCATTCACATCATTTTTTTGAAATTATTTTAAAAACTATATATCAAATAAATATATAAAAAAAAACAATCTAAAAAGAATTAAATATAAAAAACAATCTTAAAACACCAAAACACTTTCCTTTAAAATTGGCTCAAATTACCAAATAAATCCCTATCTTCTTCAATATAATAACCTCAAAATAAAACCCAATTATAAACTTTGAAACAAATACAATCATATCTTTACACTCATTTCACGTTGAAAAGGTCATTCATGGCTCTATACAATTCATCTTTCACATTAACATAATACAACTAATATTTTCATATTTAATAATAAATAAATATTGTGAAACATATTTAGGAAACGAAATGTTAAATATTATTCAACATATTTAAAATTCATGCATCGAACCATAGTCCTCAAACTATTATATGGAACCAGGGTTTTTTTTTCCAGAGGATATATGGAACAAGGGTTGTATGGCAGCTTAGTCCTTGCCGCTAAGTAATCATAATAAATAATTTTAGATAACAAACCAATGATGGATAACGATGATATTTTGTAGTTTTTAGTATTACACTTCTATTTTTTTCAGCAGAAAAAATACCAGATCCAGTTATTCTATTGAATCAGATCATCATATACATCCAGACAAAGTTTGTCTCCATAGATAGGTTCAGCAAGGGATCCTCTTGACTCAACGAGTCTCCGTCATCATACCATGGGCAGTGGAACACAACCTATTATGTAGCAGGCTTTTATCATCACTCCTGTATAGACAGGTCAGATTTTTATCAGTTTCCTGATATGAGCAGAAAAAAATAAATCATGAGCATAAGAAGGTGACAGAAAGTCTCTTCATGGAATTGCTTAGATCCCAGCTAATAACATCAAATATAGTGCTTGAAGGGCCAGCAGATACTAATATAACTGAAAATTACCATGATCAGTAATCTTTCCAAACAAATATTGCTGGAAATTCCCAAAGCCTGAATCAAGAGAGAGTGCAGATTTTGAGAGACTATCTGCAATCTGGTTATGCTCACGATATATGTTTTTCATGATCATATCCGGAAAGTTATGTAGTAAATCTCTTATATCATCACACCAATTATTCAAATGAGGTAAGTTCAGTGTGCCTTTTCCAGTAGCCCATGATATAATGACAAGGGAGTCTCCGAAAAAGAGAGTGAAGAGGGATTCCCATAACCTTTGAGACAGAGAGAAGAGCCCATAGATCCATCAGCTCTGATTTTGTGTTTGTACTCCTTCCACAACCCATGGAGAAATGTATACTGTGGGAGCTACTCAAATACAAAATAAAGCCTGCCCCCCTATGTTCTTGGCGGCTGCACCATCAAAAAACCCACAGGGAAACTCCATCTTAGGAGGCAGTCCTATCATTCTGTGTTTAATCTTTTTGACAGGCACAGAGTATGTATGGAAGAGCATATCAATATGGTGAAGGACTGGATAGATAGCTGGAGTTTTCCCCTCAAAGATACAATTATTCCTGTGCTTCCAAATAGACCATAAAGTGAAAAACGACAGATATAACTTCGGGAAGTCCAGTGAATGATTTCTAACCCAATGTTCCAGAAACAATCGAACTGTAGTTCCGGAGGAAGCTTTACTAATGGATCCGGAGTTAAAATGATTAGATACAGCATCGAAGGTATTCTTTGTAAAATGACATTCCAAGAATAAATGTTGGGTCGTTTCTTCCTCTTTTTTGCATAGCTGACAGCAGCTAGGACCCTGTAAGCCACATTTGATGAGCTGATCCCATGTTAATATTTTATTTTTAATGAGAAGACAGCTAAAGCGTCGTATTTTTNGCTCCAGAGTAATTCCTGTAAGTCCAAAGAAAGTGATCCGGAGAGGACCTGAGACGTATCCTCCCATGTTCCAGTCCCCTAACATAATCATCCCAGAGAGAATACCATTCTCCACCAAGATCCAGGTCCGTGGCAGTGAGCCAATAGTTCATGGCTTCATTTGAGTAATTTTTGGCTTGTGCAAGAGATGAAATGCCGTAATCTTCCAGATAAATGCGAAGTTCTTGAGGCAGAACATAACATGTGCCCATACCTAAGATCGGGTCCACGCCTACCTTTATGCTTTCACCATTACCTACCATCCATATTAGTCCCTTGCTAAGCCAAGTAATAGTACTAATGAAGCCTTTCCAAATAACAGAGGCACCCATAACAGAGAAAGCTTTGCCTCGAATCCATGACAGGACATTGTCCTTCTTTAAATATTCCATAGAGATTACTTTGAACTAGAGACCATTGCCGCATAGAGCAAGCCAAAAGGATTTAAGTCTTAAGGAAGTACTAAACCATTCTAAATTTTGTATACCCCAACCACCTTGAGAGGTAGGCTTGGAGAGAGAGGACCAATTAGCAAGGTGGAATTTTTTCTTATTCCCCGAGGAGCCCCAAAGGAAGTCAAAGATTAAACTTCTAAGTTTCCTCAAAATGGATTTCGGTAAAGGGACTAAAGACAGCCAGTACACCGGTAAGCTGGTCAGAACAGCCCTAATAAGGACCAGCCTCCCTCCCATAGATAAGAACTTGAAAGACCAATGTTGTATCCTTTTCTCAAACTTTTTTATGAGCCAAAACCAGTCTTTTACCAAATAACCCGAAGGTTTTATAAAATATCCAAGGTAATTTAAACCCAATGAGATGTCCTGGGTTTTGAAAGATAGAGAGCGAGATATTATGTTTAGAAGCTCATCGTTAGCATTGTTGAACAGAAAGCAGGACTTCTCAGCATTTATGAGCATACCTGATGCTTCGCAAAAGGTATCCAAAATTACTTTGAAAGCTATCCACTCTTCACAAGAACCAAAACCAAAAAGAATCACGTCATCAACAAATAGGAGATGAGTAAGGGATAGGTGTTTCGAAATTTTTATCCCTTTTACCAGGCCCCGCCTGTGAGCATCATCAATAAGAAAGTTGAGTCCTTCAATCACAAGGATAAAAAGAAGAGGTGAAAGTGGACCACAAGGTTATTAAAATTGTCCATACCAAGATATGCATTAATCGTTATGTTATTATTATTAATATTAAATATTGAATTTTTTCGATATATTAAAACTTTGCATTTTGTATGGAAATGATTTAACATTTATACATAAAAAACTGCCATGCAATGTTTATAAAGTATTATATAGTTACAAACTCTTTAAGAAAAGTATTTTTATAATATTTACGATTTTTTCTTATTATAAAGTAGGTTTTTGGTGATTATTCCGTTGAAGGGACAGGTCATTTATATAGGTAGAGCATTTTTTCCAGGGGAAAATATCCGTTCCTTGCTATTTCATTGAAATCAAAGGGAACAATGATTACATCTTCAGCAAGTGCTGATCTCAGTGACTAAGTGAGTCAGCAGTAAATATATCAGAGATAAAGGAGGTCAGCAATATCAGAAGTGCCAGCTAAGTTCAAATGGGAGGGCATCAATACAATGATCTGCAGAAACAGAATCAATCAAAGAACCTTAAAGTTCAAGTTCATGTAGACAGACTGAAAGAAACCCATCCAAATCACTGCTCTTCGTAAATATAGAGAGCTCAGACTAGTGCTGAGACAGTTGCACCAAAGAAGCTATAAACCAAGCAGAGCTGAAAAAAGAATATAGCTCATCCATAGCACATCCAAAGGATGTCAAAAATAAATTCAACACAAATAGTACTAGTGCTGAGGGCTAAAAAAGATAGTAAGAGCCCTGATGTATACAATCACCATTGGTGAATTCCAAGAATTGAAGCTGGCTCGAGGCCAGTGTCAAAGATTCTTTGGATAAACTGTCAGCACATGTGTTGTGCTCTCTCTATATATGAGTACCCGAGAGGTGGATGAAGTGGTACTCCAACTCTCTAATGAGTTGGCACCATCCATCAAGAGTGAGTAGAGAGAGTGCTGATTGCTAATTGAACCAATTGATTATGACAACAGAATCACCATGAATATGTAGATGGGGAAGGCCCATGCTTTTTGCACAGTGTAAAAGAGTCCACAAGGCCAGCAATTCAGATATGGTGTTAGTACTGTGGCCTATTCCTAGTTTGAAGCAAAAATGGTGATCATGACTGAGCATTAGCTGGACACCAACTCCTCCCATGTTCTTAGTTGAGGCACCATCGAAGAAGCCGACAGGGTAGCTCAATATGGGTGCAGGCCCAATATTCCTCCTGGAAAGTTTATGCTGAGTACTAGCAGGATAGAGGCGGAGGGGANTAGTTGAGGCACCATCGAAGAAGCCGACAGGGTAGCTCAATATGGGTGCAGGCCCAATATTCCTCCTGGAAAGTTTATGCTGAGTACTAGCAGGATAGAGGCGGAGGTGATTCATGATGGAAAGAGCAGTAAAGGTAACATCACGCTTCTTATCTTTGAAAATGCAATGGTTCCTAGCCAGTCAAATGTGCCAGATAAGAAAAAAAGGAAGATACATCAAAGTTTTCCTTCTGCTGATCCAGACAGATACATTGAGAGCAAAGGAGGGTTCCTTCCAGAAATGAGGGATAGCAAGATTGACTCTGATGAAACCAACAATCCTCTGCGAGAAGCTGCATGTCTGAAAAAGATGTTCAACAGACTCGGAGGCAGATCTACAAAGATAGTGTCAAAATAAGGTTTTGTTTTGAATATCTTCCTTGTGAGAGTTCCTTCCTTTATATAGAAACTATCGGGCTAATTACAAGGTTGAAAATCATCCATTACATCTGACTATGTACAGTAAGTAG
The DNA here is from genome assembly GCA_001517045.1 of Pseudotsuga menziesii. Taxonomy (NCBI): domain Eukaryota; kingdom Viridiplantae; phylum Streptophyta; class Pinopsida; order Pinales; family Pinaceae; genus Pseudotsuga; species Pseudotsuga menziesii. Next base: position 468,062 of record LPNX010752041.1, on the reverse strand, counting down.
CTGATCTGAATAGAAATTGTCGGGCTAATTACAAGGCTGAAAATCAGCCATTACATCTGACTATGCACGGTAAGTAGCTGATCTGAATAAAAACTGTCGATTCTGCTAACATCCCCCTTCAAATTGACGTTGGGCGATCAAGAAGCATCAATTTGTCAATCAGGAACTGATGGTGAGGACGAGAGAGAGCCTTAGTGAAGACATCAACAGTTTGGTGTTCAGTGGAAATGTGTGGAAGAGTAATCTCATGGCGAGCAATGGCTTCACGAATGGAATGCTAATCCACTTCAATATGTTTGGTGCGCTCATGAAAAACCGAATTGGTAGCAATCTGAATAGCACTAGCATTATCAGCATGAAGAGGAGTAGGAGTAAGCTGTGGAACACTAAGTTCGCCTAACAACCCTCGAAGCCATACAATTTCAGAACAGGCAGACGACATAGCCCGATATTCAGACTCGGTGGATGACTTCGAGACACGGGCCTGCTTCTTACTCTTCCAAGAAATAAGGGCATCGCCAAGAAACATACACCAACCCATAACAGAACGACGAGTATCCACACAACCAGCCCAGTTGGCATCACTAAAACCCTCCAACTTTAAAGAGTTCCCTGAAGGGAAAAACAAACCGCGACCAGATGTCCCTTTGAGGTATCGAAGAAGACGACGGACAGCGGCCAAATGTGTCTGGCAAGGAGCCTGCATAAACTAACTGACCTGCTGAACAACAAACGAGATATCAGGTCGAGTAATGGTCAAATAATTCAAACTACCCACCAGCTGCCGATACATCGAGGGATCAGATAAGGAATCACCACTTGCATGATGCAGCTTCAAATTGACCTCCATAGGTGTAAGAACCGAATTACCATCTTGAAGACCGGCTAAGGAAATAAGTTCTTGGGTATACTTATGTTGATGTAAGAGCATGCCATTTGGAAAATGTTGGACCTCAAGTCCAAGAAAATACTGCAGTGGACCAAGATCTTTCATATGAAATGAAGATTTGAGGTGCTGTTGGAGTTGCTCAATTAACGGGAGATCATATCCGGTAATCACAATATCATCGACATACACAAGAAGTATAACGATCCCAATAGCAGTCTTGCAAAAGAAGAGAGAGGAGTCATACTGACTCTGAGTAAAAGTGAAATCCAGTAGAGTAGTACGAAACTTCTCAAACCATGCCTGCGGTGCCTACTTCAAACCATACAAAGACCGCTTCAAGCGACAAACCTCAACAGAAGAGGGAGGAAACAAGCCAGGAGGAGGAGACATAAATATTGCTTCCTTTAGATCACCATGTAAAAACGCATTCTTCACATCCATCTGGCGAAGCGACCATCCTTTCGAAACAGCAAGAGCCATAACAGTGCGAACAGTAGTCATTTTGGCCACGGGAGTGAATGTTTCCTCATAATCAAGCCCATACTCCTGTGGATTCCAGAGTGCCACCAGACGAGCTTTATGTCTTTCAATAGAGCCATCAGCACGTAGCTTGATGGTGTATACCCATTTGCACCCAATAGGCTTAACTCCAGCAGGACAAGTGACGATGTCCCAAGTGTGATTGTCTTGAAGAGCCTGAAGTCCGTCCTGCATAGCTTGGCGCCAACACTCTTGAGTAGAAGCCTGAGAATAAGACTTAGGCATAGAGGTAGTATCAAGAGTAGCCTGAAGAGCGAAAGAAGAAAACCCATACCAATTCGAAGGTCGGGAAACCTTAGTAGACCGGCGGGGCTCATGCAAGACAGGATCAAGTGGTGGTTCAAAGGAAGGAAGAGGCAGTGGGCGACGTCGCTGATACATAAGACCTGGCTGAAAATGAGTAGGAGTACTAAACACATCATCAAAAGGAGGAAGAAATAGGATTAGTACGAGATGGAAAGAAATATTGATTTTCAAAAAAAATCACATTTCGAGAAATACGCAGCTTGTTAGCATCCGCATCATAACACACAAACCCTTTATGAGAGTTACTATAGCCAAGAAAAGCACACTGAACAACTTGGGCAGCAAGCTTGTGACGTTCAATGGGAGGTAAGTGAACAAAACAGACGCAACCAAAAACATGCAGAGAATTATAGTCAGGAGGAACACCAAACAAACGAGAATATGGAGAATCAAAATGCAAGGTAGGAGAAGGCAAACGATTAATCAAATATACAGCCGTAGATAATGCCTCTACCCAAAATCTAGGAGGGACAAAAGATTCAAGCATCAAGGTATGAACAACATCTAAAAGATGTCTATTCTTACGCTTGGCAACTCCATTCTGTTGAGGGGTGAAAGGACAGGAACGCTGAGAGAGAATACCCTTCTGTTGTAGGAAAGATTGAAAATCATGAGACATATATTCTCCCCTGGAATCTGAGCGTAAGGTCTTAATACAGGTATAAAATTGTGTTTCTACATAGGCAACAAAAGTTTGGAAGGTCGAAAACACATCAGCTTTAGAACGAAGAAAATAGACCCAAGTGAAACGACTGTAATCGTCAATAAATGTCACAAAATACCTGTATTGAGCATGAGAAAGAATAGGACTCATACCCCAAACATTAGAATGAATAATCTCAAAGCATGTAGAAGCACGACTACCCTGCAAAGGAAATGGTAAAGATTTGCTTTTACCAAGTTTACAAGGTGCACAGTCAAAAGACAAGGAAGAAAATGCATTTGTATTGCTCAAATAACCATGTTTTATAAGATGTGTCAAAATTACAGAGTTGGGATGTCCTAATTTCTTATGCCAAAAATGGCTATTATTAGCAATAGCGGAACAACCAACAGAAATTGACCGAGGAACAGAAAACAACTGAAGAGGAAAAATACGTCCCACTTTAGGCCCCTTCGCTATCTCCTGTCTTGATGCTTGATCCTGCACACGACAACCACTGCAATCAAAATGAAGAGAACAATTTTCTTCTACTAATTGTCCAACAGAAATGAGATTGGCAGATAAATCAGGAGACACGAAAACATTAGTAAAGGAAGACCCCAGATTTCCAACCGCAGTAATAGGAAGAGTACTGCCATTGGCGATTTGAATATGCTGCTCACCATCATACTTATGAACATTATGTAAAGCTGTCGGACTGCCAGTCATGTGATTGGAAGCCGCAAAGTCAATTAACCAAGGAGAAGGAAGAAGATGTTTCTTATCTTGGAGACCAAGAGTAGAAAGAGCGGAAACAATCATCTGTTGAACCTGCTCGGGAGTAAGGTTGGAAGAAGAACCCGGAACAACGGGCTGAACGGAAGATGCAGGCACAAAGGTGGACTGAACAACAGTATGAAAAGCAGGTGCGGATCGATTCTAAGGGCGTACATGACAATCCTTAATGATATGGCCTTCCTTCTTGCAATAATTGCATAATTTCTTGCTGCAATGTTTTGCAATGTGCCCAACTTCCTTGCAACTATAACACTGCGACGGAGATCTATATCGTCCTTTGCCATGAGCAACGTAGGCCACATTAACCAGCTCAGTACCACCAGCGTCTTGAGAAATGCCAAGCTGCGATGTGAGACGTTGTTCTTCACGCAAGAGTTCACCCAAGCAGACATCCAAAGAGGGGACAGGTGTGCGATTGATTAACCCAGCTCGTGCACTTTCAAACTCGAGTTGGAGCTTCATAAAAAATTGATCCCGCTGGCTCTCAGAATGAACCGCTTGTAGTGCCGCTAAAGCATCTTTGGGAACCTTAGAGTGTACCAACCTAGAATAATCACTCCATAAATTAAGAAAACCAGAATATAATTTTTCAATCGAGAGGTTCCCCTAGCGATAGTTTTCGATGTCTAACTCCAATTGAAACTTTCAGGCAGAATTATCTTGATAATAAATCCGCCGAAGGTAATCCCACATTGTCTTAACAGTAGTGAACCCACGAAGATTGTTGACCATATGGGGTTCAACAAAACTAAGTAGCCAGGAAACAATCTTGGCATCCTTGCCTTCCCATAAACTAAGTTCCTTGGGATCAGTTGGAGCCGGAGAAGACCCATCCAAATGACCCCATAACTCCTTCCCTTTCACAAACATCCTGAACTGGAATTCCCAACTGGCGTATTCTTGCCATTAAAGCGAACAATAGAATTTTCGCGTGACATAATAACCACCAGAAAAAAATAACCGAAATTGCGACAACCCCACACCAGAATTGCGACAGCCCAAACCACCCAAAAATCCAAAAAAAAAATCCTTTGGAAAGCTAAGAGACTGCTGACAGAACCTATGAAGAGGTTTCTGACAGTCCTAATGCTGAGAGAAAAAACATGAAAATAACTTGGGGCTCTGATACCATGTCAAAATAAGGTTTTGTTTTGAATATCTTCCTTGTGAGAGTTCCTTCCTTTATATAGAAACTGTCGGGCTAATTACAAGGCTGAAAATCAGCCATTACATCTGACTATGCACAGTAAGTAGCTTATTTGAATAGAAACTGTTGGGCTAATTACAAGGCTGAAAATCAACCATTACATCTGACTATGCACGGTAAGTAGCTGATTTGAATAGAAACTGTCGATTCTGCTAACAGACAGCACCAAAATGGACCAGACCATCCTTTTCTGATCAAATTATCATAGGTATTGATTTTATTTCGAAGGCTGAGCCAGCTGAAGCATATGATCTTGAGAGGTATATGGAATTTCCAGATCAAGCTCAGAAAGCCCTCGGGTCTATCAAAGACATAGGTATTTGCAATGAAATCATACATCAGGTTGGCTTTAACCGAGCCCGAAGTCTTGTTATACATACAAGACAATGTATCAGAGTTGTTGTTGATGCGAATTCCACCATGCATCAAGCCTTTAATATAATTTGTCCAGGCATCCTTCCAATGACCAGTGAGCTCAAGATCATCTGCAGATATCCAATAATCTGAAGAGGTACAGGCCTCACCACTATTGAGAGCATCAGAGAGTGTAACGATGCCATAATCCTCCAAATACACACGTAGATCTGCAGGAAGAGTGAAATCAGATGATACACCAGCTATGGGGTCAAGACCAATTTTGATAAGCTTACCATCGCCAATTTTCCAACCAAGGCACCTAGTAATCCAGGACATGGCCTAGATGAATCCATTCCACATATGAGAAGTACCTTGCACTTTGAAGGACTGTTGTTTGAGCCAAACATCCACATGCATATTCTTGAGATATTTATTTTTGATAATGTGTGACCACATCCCAGAGCCATTCAGAATAAGCCAGAGACTTTTGGTTCGTAAAGCCAAGCTGAACCACTAAGGCAGAGCATTACTGGATTATAATTATAGAAGTAACGTCATCTGAAGATCATGTAAAATTTGATGAAGACCATTAAAAAAGAATAAAATAAGTGTACAAGTGTCGAATGCATGCAATCAGCTGCTGGGTTTCTGAATAAAAGTGTTGAATGCATGAACCTATCCGCTGGTTGTACAGGTTGTTAATTATTACACAAATATGGTCGATAAATGTGTACTGCAATGGTGGGGTGAAGAGTAATATGTTTCAACGCCCGAGTCAAGATACATAAGATAAAAGATAAAAGAGAATTGGTTAATAGTTTATGTATGTTTGTTACGCATTTTTTAATTTTATTTTAGTGAGTGTGATGGTTAAATTTTTTCAGATGAAAACGTTTCAAGGCAAGGAGCCCATGTGAGGTTGAATGCAAAGCGGACTCACAACCAGGTAATTTTTTTCTCAAGAGACATGATAAAGCTGGTGTACATAATTTCAAACATTATGTTTGTAAGAAGATTTCAATTTGTTAATCATAATTTTTTCTTAGATTTGACTCTGGGTGATTTGTGTGATCTGAGTCACTTTAAGGTAATCGACTGACCATTTTTAGTCCATGAGAGGTATATCTAGTATTGTTGTGCGATATGAGTTAGCTTAATTTTTTGATTAATCATCAAGTGGCTTGGACTCAACACACTAAATTCTAACAATGGTAAGCATGGTCATAAATTGCTCTGTACCCCTCTTCTATCCAATCCCAGTCTCAAGCCTAGGCCTAGTCCCCACAAAGCACCAAATCATAGTAGAAGAGAACATCCACATGCTACTGTAAGCTAATAACTATAGGCTTTTCTTGATGGGCATTTGTCTAGGGTTCATGAATTGTATGCTTGTACCACGTCCAACCAGAATTACCATTTGTGTATACCCATTCAATTTATATATTGGAATGATGGAAGAAACTGCTCGGTTCCACCGACGACATTGACAAGCATCCAATTTGACCTTGCATCGTCCAGAGAAATTGTAAGTGGGATGAAAAACACAGATAAAACTAATGGGCAATCCAGTTTTTGTTTACATCCATGGGAAGGAAAATAATCTATGTTAACTTCATTAAGACTTATAAAATGTCAACTTTGAATGTATAGAATGTTCAATGTGTATGCAATTCAAGTTAAACAAAATATAACAATTGTTTCTATTGTTTTTTCGGGTAGCACTAAAGCGGCTATAGCCATAACTATAAAGGTTTGATTGTACCATTAGTGTGTGCACTGTCTGTATGTTTGGATGACATTGCATGGTTTCTTTGCTGCCGATAGCCAAGAAACCATGTATCCAAGACATTAAACCGTTTACCTCACTTTTGTATTGTGCGGAGTAAGTAAAGAAAGAAATAAATAAAAAATAACATAACATGGAATGGAGATGAAGTGTAGAAAACCGTGGAAGCAGTCCTGGCAATAACAGTCAAATGTGACTGCAACTGTCACCAATTCGGAGATTTGCCACCCTACCTTGATTTTCGTCGTTATCATTTTTCTTATAGGGACCCCGAATTTGAATTGCCAACATTAGGATAAAAATATGGCGGAAAATAAACGCCTGATCCTTCCGGGCTTCCTTTCTGATGATGTCTGCAAGGTATTATTACTGCTCTGCACTTTCAGTTTATAGAATTTATAAGAGCAGGATTGAGTGGTATTTTAACTTTTTTTTTTCTGGATTTTTACATTATAGGAGCTGGAATTTATACACAAGAGTTGTAGCACAGTTGGCTACAGACCCCATGTTTTCTCAACCACTCTCGCACATTTGATTGCCACCAACTCTGCTTATCTTATCATGCCTTTCATTCCTATCAGAGGTGGGTAACCCAGGTTCGAATCGATTTAAACGCTTATATTAAATTCCAAACATCTTGCGACATGAATATGTGTGGTTCTAATATATAGGAAAAAAAATTGCTGCCAATTGAAGTTTTGAAATCGAATCGTGCGAAATTATCAGAAAGGCTAAAGGAGATCATTGAAGATTTCTTCGGTTGCCAGTACGAACTCTCTGTAGAATTCACCGGTCTAATAAGGTAAATAACCCCAAATCACAATTACCTTCACTGGATTGTTGCAAACCCTAAGCCTAGTATCTAATTGAATGCATAAAGGAAATCAGGTCAATTTCCTTACTGGGTATTTTAATGTTAGTCCACAATTAGATCATGTATAGCTTCATTCGGTTTTATATCAAGCAAATATGTTGAAGGGTAAGTTAATGCTTTTATTTATTTCGTAAAGGGCCTTAAGAAACCTGCAAGTATTTAGTTGCCTTGCTTCTGTTTGTTGTACTTCAATTTGTTGATTTAAAAAACTACGGGAAGGCACTCTGCTTCAGTTTGTCATGGGATATTTTATATTGTTAACTGCAATATAACATACATAGAAGTGCCACTTCGCTGGTTTTTGAGGATATTAAGTTGTTATGTTATAATGTTAAATGATGAAATCACATTTCTAAGGAAATCTCACATTCCTTTCACATAGCCAAACATTCCTGTCCGCCTTAATTACTTGATTACTATCTAAGTAGGTGTTGCGATCCCGTTCCTGGTCTCGCCGTCTCTGTTCCTTCCTTTTTAACTGGGGAAAGGGTATTTCGTTACTTGCGGCATAGTCAGTAATGCGAGGTCCAGTTTTGCATGCAATTACGGTTACTTTCTTTTATTTTTATTTTTTATTTTGTATTTTGCAAAAGATATGGGTAAGTTTTTTTGTTGGAAATGGCAATTTATCAGGTTGCAAAAATTACATAAGATAGCTAAATTCAAACATTAGATGGAGTGTTTTGCCCCTACTGCATGAAGATGCATTTTTCTGTTTTTTCGGACCTCCAAGAAAGGATATTTCAATGGTTTGCTTACTCCATATGCTGAACCATATCCATTATAAACATCTAAACTTCATTAACATGCCGGGTGATTATCAACCCTAAGCCATCAAAATAGAATGCTGATTTTGCCTGTTTTCATGAGCACCATAGCTTCAATCTGCTGTTGGCTAGTATTTTCACTCTTACTTTTGTAAATGACCCAACATCTGATTGCAAGATGAAGGCCAGAAGGTTATGGTACATTCTGAGAGGGTAAGCACTATTTAGGGTACCATAGCGATAAACCTAAAATAATGCTTAATTGCAAGTGGACTATATCCTACATTTTTATCACTTGTTACGTAAATTGTAGCTTGATCAATAATTTTCCATGGATATCAAGCTTTCCTCTTCTTTGTTAATTTTCAAACATTGCTTATTTCCCTTAGAAATAACTCCAAATAGAAAGAAAGGAAGAGAAAAATTATGTCAATTTCCACAAATGACCAAAATAGATTCATAGGACTAAAGAACATTAACAAGTTTCAACAATGTTAGGATTGCTAAAAACAACTCCTCCCTAGAATGAAAATGAAAATAAAATTGGTAACAAAAATATGGATCCATAGCTAATAAAATAGTACTATTTAGGGTACCATAGCTTAAAGAATGCCTAATTGTAAGTTGACTATATCCTACATCATTTTTATCACTTGTTACATAAATTGTAGTTTGATCAATGACTTTCCACGGATATCAACCTTTCCTCTTCTTTGTGAATTTTCAAACATTGCTTATTTCCCTTAGGAATAACTCCAAATAGAAAGAAAGAAAGAGAAATGAATTATCTCAATTTCCACAAATGGCCAAAATAGGTCTATAGGACTAAAGCACATTAACAAGTTTCAACCGTGTTAGGAGTGCTAGAAACAACTCCTCCCTAGAACGGAAATGAAAATAAAATAGGTAACAAAAATATAGATCCCAATTCCTAAGATGGTAAACCCTAAAACATAAAAAATAAACATGGAAGCAAAAACGTGCTATTAATGTCCACTAAAGACCAAATTAGGTCAAAAGTACTAGAGATTACACCAATCATAAGAAGCTTTTTCAAAAAACAAGGGCTAGAAAGAGGCCCCCGCCTTAAAAAATGAAAATATATTAGGTGGATTGAAACAACAAAACCCAAGTTTTGAAGGAGGTCATCCTAGGGTGTGAAACCCTTGAGAGTCAAAGAGAACCAATGAAGAAACAATATCTGGATATTAGTGAATCTACATCCATGAGAGGGGGAAGCAAACCCTACCCATCCTCTGAATCAATAGTGTTTATTCCATACCTAGTGCCTGTTAGATAATGTCCTTGGGTGAGTGCCTTGGGCTGAGAGGGCCCTGGGGGGTAATCCTAGGTGACCGCAACCTATTTTCCCTAGGGGGAAGCAAAGGAGAAATCACTCGTAACATCTGATATTGATGTACTCCCAGTATTAGACAAGATAAGATAAGATAATTTTATTAATGTTGATGCAGGAGCATCGACCCCCCTTTCGAATCAAAATCATTTGGTGGTTTTAAGAAGGCAAACGTGAATGCACAGCTGCTATGGAGGCGCTAATTCTCTTCAAAAAGTAATGTCCATGTAATTAAATTTGTTTCTCTCAAAGGTGAAATCACTGGATTTCTAGAAGAAGGTGGACGTGGCTAAGGAGACACGATTTCCTCAAATTCATGTAAATGATAGGGTTGTTATAGATATTAGGGTTAAATTTCAGATGATGTGGAGCAAATTGTGGATTTGGAATGATCCGATCCGCTTATCATTCTTGTATTATTTGTTTTATAAATATATGGTCTGCAGTCATGTGAAGGGGGCCAAAAATGTAATCAGGCCGAGAGAGAGGCCATGCTCATCGCGGCCATACAATGTAATTTGAGCTCGAACAAATGGCCACAACTAGGTCAATGGGACTGCTAAGTACACTAGTATCAATACATTGTGGGAGCGCAAACATCAAACCTATAAAAATCAAAAGCATATATAATATGAGATCTAAAATCTAAGATGTAATATCCCTCTCAAACGGGTGCTAAAATGTGTTAAGTTTGCTGCTCTTGGTTTACCACTTCTGTCAAACAGTTGTCGTCCTACTCTTTCTTAACTGCTCTTATGCTTGCGTTGACCCGTTTTTATGTTTTAATGTCTTTCTTGGTAGAAGTTTTTTTGTCAAATAGTTTGTCATCATATGGACATCTATTGCATTAAGAAAGAAACACAAGGAAACTTGCCCTCTAATTGCATTTCAGATCCAGTAAACAATTCCAAAAGACAAGATCATCATCATATTATTCTAGCATGATTTACAGCAGTAGGCAGTCTAAAAGGAATGGCTGTAGCAGCTTCTTTATGCCCAGAAATAATACATAGATGCAGCAAATTAAGAACAGACCTCCATAATGATCCCAACAGTAATAATCTATAGATCAGATTTACACTTCTCTGTAAGACGCTGAGATAAATATTACTCGCCCAGGTTGCCTCTTTGGGATGTATCTCAGTGATTGCAGCCTCCAAAAGTGCGCTTAATTGGTGTAAAACAGCCCAGAATGACCCAGATTTGCAAGATCAAGCACAGCAGCAATAAAACACTTCAAATCCACCTCTAATCGATCTCTGTGACTGATGGATACCTTGCTTGGATGTTGGCATAGTTCCCATAAACAAATTGCGGCCCATAAAGTAGAACTCGGCCCCTTCAGAAGTCAACACGGCCCAAGGGATAGAATCGGCCCACCAAGAAGTATCTCGGCCCAACTGATAAACAACTCGGCCCTTTGATGTCTGCGCCCTCCTCAATGAATCCAGCAGTCAACTAAGCTCACGACCTTCTTCTTCTTGTGCACAAACATTGCAAACTTTCCCCTCAAGCTTGAATCTTCTTCTTCATTGAAGTCCCATGAGAAATCTGAGTGATTCCTCCCCTCAATAGGTAGCGTGGATGGTTTCGCCACCGAAAGTATGTGCAACAAGGGTTTTCAGTCCAAAACCCCAAAGCCACAAGAGCTTTCCAAAATCAATTTGTGAAAACAAATTTGAATGAATGAGAATGAGGTTGATGTGCTCTTTTAAACTCATTTTGCCCCTTTTGGGCCACTTTTACCTTTTTCTCACCACTTGTACCTTTTTCCTGCTCATATTTTGATTAAAGTAACTTTATAACGTCAATGTCACTTTAGGACCCCATTTTTAATTAACTACTCAATGTCCCCTTTTTTAATATTGCTTTTCCGCCTATTAGACATTAAATAATTATTAATTCCCTTCTTCGTTTACTATAGCCTAAGGAATTAAATAGGCTAGTACGTCGCCTGCCTAGGGAGATCATTAAGAAAGGGACATGATAGTCCTCCCTTCCCGAAATTGCTTGTCCTCAAGCAACTGCAAACCAGGATGCTACAAAATCTGCTCACCCTCCCTAGTGGCATCCTCCATGGACAAGTTCCTCCATTGGATAAGATATTCCTTTATCACTCTGTTCCGCAAATGTCTCTTCTTGACATCTAGAATCTCCTCAGAGTCTAGTACCAATTGCCCCTCTTTATCTAGTAGGGGTAACTCTGCTGAAGTAGTGGCCCGTTGTCCCAATGCCTTCTTAAGGCATGACACATGGAACACATTGTGAATCTTACTCTCCTCAGGTAGCTCAAGCTCATAGGCTACCTCTTCAGACTACCGTGTATGGACCATAGCAACGTGGCTTTAGCTTTTCCACTATGCTTTTCTTCAATGAGGACTGTTTATATGGCTGCAACCTCAGAAAAACCAAGTCCCCTACCTTTAAGCTGTGCTTAATCTTGTGCCTATATGCATGTATCTTCTGTTGATTTTGAGTCATCTGTAAGTTGTTCTTAAGGACTTTAAGGATATCTTGGTTCTCCTGTATCCTGTCTTGGCTTTGGGAGCCCTGCTATCCCCAAACGCCAAACCTATAAAAGATGGAGCATCATAGCTGTTGTAATGAACAAAATATATAATAAATAAACATTAATAATCAAATAACTAATACTTAATGAAGAGACACCTTGATGAAAGCTTATGCCTCTTTACGAAAGGCCACCCAGCATGGGTATTTATACAAGTAGCATTCTCATTGTAATATCATCTTTATCTTATCAGTCATATATTTCATTTTATTCATGGATTACTGCAATCTAACTTATTTGTGCTGGTTATTTTCTTAAGAAACGATTTTGTCGTTTCAGCCGTATAATGCTTGGAATGGTGTCATACCAACTAACATGTGGTAGGTGGTGTTTTAGCTGTGTTCTCCCATATGCAACCACTTAATCCATGCTTTTTGTTGCCCTGACACATAGTTGTGCAGATATCCTAAACCCATTTGTTTACAATCTCCGTCTGGCCATCAATCTGAGGGTGATAACTGGTATTGGGAGTCAACTCCATACCAACCAACTAGAACAACTCCTGCCAAAATGCATTAAGAAACTTGGTGTATCATTGACAATATACTTAGGCAACCCATGCAATATGAACACCTCAAAAAATAACTCCGCCACTTGGGATGCTAAGTAATATGTGGAAATTGCATAGAAATGTCCAAACTTGGTCAACCGATCAACAACTACATATATGCAGTCTCTTCCCTACACCTTCCGTAGACCTGTGGCAGTCTTGTAGGATGAGTCTGCTCTGTCTTATTTCGTTGGCAAACTATGCACTCCCTCACATGTCTCAATACATCATCCTTGAGACCCTTCCATGAAAATCTCTCCTTGATCTGTCGGTAAGGCTTGAAGTACTAGGGATGTCCTGCCAATGGTGTGTCATGTGTGGCCTGCAAGATATTCTCTTTAAGTTTGAATTCAGGGACTAGATATATCCTATCCTTGTAAAGATGATATTGTCCACCACCCTGTATTTGTCATCCTGAATGTTGCCATCCATCGATTCACAGACAAATTTATTCTTGGAATATTCCACCAAAAGATGGGACTTCCAATCATCTGAGATCTCCATAAGTGAGCATGTTGTTGGTTTCCTAGAAAGAGCATTAGCCACGATGTTCTTCTTACCTTTCATGTACTCAATGTCAAAATCATATGCCTATATCTTGCTCACCCATTTTTGCTTTCTCTCATTCAAGTCTTTCTGCTCCAGAAAGTACCTTAAACTATTGTGGTCTATCCTAACCACAAATTTGGCTCCCACCAAATACCGTCAGAACTTTGCCAAAGTATGCATAGTGGCTAGCATCTTCTTGTCATAAATGGAATAGAGCCTCTTTGGCTCCTTGAGCTTTCGACTTTCAAAGGCTATCAGATGCTTGTTCTGCATTAGTACAACACCTATACCCTCACCCAAGGCATCACACTCAAGCTTAAAGGGCTGATTGAAGTTTGGAAGTGCCAGAACTCGACAAGTGCTCAACACCTCCTTGAGCTTGTCAAATTCTCTCTGAGAATCCTTTGTCCACTTGAAGGCCCTTTTCTTTATGAGATCTGTCAATGGTGCAGCCAACTGAGAGAACCCTTAACAAAGCGCCTGTAGTAGTTACATATCCCAAAGAATCCCTGCAGCGTAAGAGTTTTAGGTGTTGGCCAATCCAATATGGCCTTAATCTTCTCCTCGTGCACCTATACACCCTGTACATTGATCACGTGGCCCAAGTATATAATCTCTGTTGTTTCTAATTCACATTTGGAAGCCTTAGCATACAAAGACTGTTCCACCATGGTGCCCAAAATCTCATCTAAATACCGCAACTAATCTTCCCATGTCTTGCTTTATATAAGGAGATCATTGAAGAATTCCAATAGAAACTTCCTCAGCCGTTTCTTGAAAATGTGATTCAAGTAGGACTGGAAAGTAGTAGGCAGGTTGGTTAACTCGAAGGACATAACCAATAACTCATAGTGCCCACAATGACACCTGAATGCGGTCTTGTGGACATCTTGCTGTTGAACACTAATCTGGTGGTACCCCGATTGAAGATCAATCTTCGAAAAATAGACTGCTCCATGTAGCTCATCCAACAACTCATCTATTCGAGGGATGGGGTATCTGTTTTTGATGGTCTTTTTATTCAAGGCCCGATAGTCAATGCACATCCTTATAGTGCCATCCTTCTTAACCAACAACATTAAAGAAGCAAAAAGACTGGAACTAGGTTTGATATGACCCATCTCGAGCAACTCCTTGATGGCCTTCTCTATTTCATCCTTGAATTTCTTTGGATGCTTGTACGAAGTAGTGATCATAGGTTTTGCTCCTTCTAAAGCTATGGTGTGCTCAAAATCCCTATCAAGAGGTCTCCTTGGAGAAATCTCTTTAAAAACCCTATCATGCTTCCCCAATAAAGCCTGGATGTCTACTTGATGTTGCTGGTTGTTGTTTGAAGATTTTTGAGTCATGATCAAGCATTCTGCTGCATAAGCTATATCCCCGTGCCTGAAAAGTGCCTCCATTTTCTTGGCGGAAACCACCCTTGGTGTTGAAATATTGTAACTTCGAGGAATATTCTAAATGTATTTTATTATTGTAATCTATCGGAGATGTTTTATTTCTTGGTCGAGATGCTATTATTGTATTTGGTTATCATAGATAGAGTCATGAGGTAAAGCCTCCGTTGTAAGTCGGGTCAATAAAACCCTCCAGAATATAATATTATATTGTTTTGTGTCTTCCTAGGTGAAGTCGGCCCAGTAAGTTTGTTGGCGCTGACCTGTTAGGGAAAAAGTCAAGTGGAAGATAAAGTATAAATAGAGGAGGTGTGTTCCTCATTTAAACACACACACACTTGTGTATAGCGCATAGGAGAGAGAGAGAGCCATATCTGCAAGGAGAAGGAGCACCTGTTTGGGGTTTTATCTTTGTACTTTTGATACATCTATATAGAGGAAGTTTTGCTGGGTTTTCTTCCCCTAGAGGGTTTCCCAGTGTAAATTTTCCTTTAATATTCAAACTATGGCTAACAGTGCATGCAAATCTCTACTGATAACCACACATGAATATCTTTTATAGTATGTGGTGGAATATAAAACTGAGAAATAAATCACAACATCACATCACAATATTGACATCACAATATGGAAACCCCCGGAAAAACCCAAGATGGGAAAGCCGGTGCAGCAGTCAGATATAGATTTTATTATGAAAATATATGAAACTTTTACAATCACTGCAAATTCACCCAAACCTGGTGAATGCAGTACCCGACAGAATCACTGGGCAAATCCCAACTAAACCTCAACACCCTCCTGTGTGGGACGAAGCTCGGTGAACCTGCTGCTCGCTCCTCCGTCTTCTTAGCTAAATCCTCTGTCTGGCTTTCTCTCCCTGTCTGTATCCTGTCACTCTCAGAATACAAGTGTGTGTCCTCTCCACCAATTGATCTCTCTTTTATAACTTTAGGTAAAGCGAAAACCCTAATTTCACTTTCACTTTAACTTGTGGTAAAGCAAAAACCCTAATTTCACTTTCACTTTAACTAGTGTTTCACTAAAATTAATTTACATCACTTTAATTTATTTTCCAAAGTAAACTTAAGAAAAGTAAATTAAATACAACTGGTTTCTTAATTTAAGTCTTTTGCATGCAGGAAGACCTTCCTTGTTGCTACTAGTTTAACACTCCTTCTTAACGAGGAAGGGATTCGGTAGCAACCCCAACTTATCCCTGAACTTCACAAAACTTTGTTTGCAAAGTGCCTTGGTGAAAATGTCTGCCACCTGCTCATCTGTCTGTATGTACTCCAACCGAATGGTTTCCCTCTGAACGCAATCTTTCAAGAAGTGGTACCTGATGTCTATGTGTTTTCTTCGGTCATGGAACATTGGATTTTCAGATAGCTTGATGCCACTCTGATTGTCACAATGAACTACTGTAGCCTCTAGTTCACACTTGAACAACCCTGGAAGTAACTTCCTCAGCCATGTTATCACATATATAGTAGCCAGGCTACTATATTCTATTTTTCAGACACAGTACATTTTTCAGCCAGATCTCTTACATATGAGATGCTGAGATGAGCATTTTTTATGGATCATGATTATATTAGTGGACTATTGTACTCTCCCATGTCAGGACTGAGTCTCAGGACACTCAGATTTGAGGACTGATGTAGCCATTTATGTCATTTTCAGAGCAGTCATTGATGCCTAGTTTTATGTCAGTTCTTTCTCATTGGACAGATGGTGTCTTAGATGGATTATATTACATGGTTATGACTCAGCATTGTATATTGTGTTATGGTTATTGTTGCTCTTATACTGATTCTTGTGACATGTATTAACTTGTGGTATCATGATCTGGCGGTCATATTTATATGGACTTGGTTGTATATTGTACTATGTATTGATGCCCCTACTTAGACTTGGAAGTTCTTGATCTATACTCATTGGTTTTACCCTCCTTAGGGAGAATAGAGGTAGTCATTCCCGCCATTGTTTTGGCTTGCTAGTGTTGGCTCCATCATTCATTGTTTTCACCCATCCATTACCTTCCAGTTTAGTTTTCAACCCAACTGATTTCTTGACTTATGGCATGGAGGATCTTTTTCTCCGCTACAACTTTTGTTGGACAAGCTTCCCTGTTTATATTGTCTCGGCTCTGAGTTGGTGACAAAACTTGCCTTTGGTAAGTTGGATAGTATGCCTAAATTATTCTGGTCGGTTGTCCCGATGTTTGGCACTGTGCAGAATTCCCCCTAGTCACTTGAGATGTTGCTGGCTAAAACTGAAAGTTCATGTACTACCTATGTTGAAGTTATTGAATATGCGCCCATGAAAAATGAAAATTATAAAACTGTGTTTCTTAACATATGTAAAGAGGGCAAGAGCAATGAAGTGTTAAAATACTCCTTGAAGAGTATAAGAAAAGGTTCAAAAAGCAATGATAAAAAATATGCTAACCTTATAAAATATGTCCCGGATGAAAGCTGCGATTAACTGTGCTTTTAAGCACTGGTGAAGTCCCAAAAGGGTCATATAAGCAAAAAAGGCCATGGAATAAAAATGATGATCCTAATGAACTTGGATCAAGCTTGATGTAGACATGATGCTTAAGTTGAATAAGCACTCTCTAAGCAACTCACCCATTTGTGAGGCACTGCCATTCCTTGTGTTGTTGCTGTTAATTTTTCAAGCATATATATATTCGAGCAAAGTGTTTACTGTTCTTTTACTTTTCTTCCTCTTTAAACAAAACTTAGATCTTTAAACCAACAGATAGATGAACACTTGAAATGATAACCAGCAGTAGAAGAAGTACATAAATAAGATCTCACACATGCACAAAAATTTACCCTGGAGAAACCCAATATGGGATAAAAACTCCAGCAAACAATCTTCCTTTATTGCAAATAATATGTAAGAACGAAATACAAACTTTCCACCATGAAATATGCTTGAGAGAGTGACTGTAAGACCAACCAGGCACCAAGATACTTCGCTGCCCTCTTACTGCTGTTATAAATCAGCAAGTCAATAAAATGCTTCGCTGCCCCGTAAACTGTGTAAAACAAACCAGCAAGACAAACTGCTGCCCTCTCTTTGCTGTGTAAATTCAGCAATAGAAAAGATTTACTACGCTGCCCTCTTACTCTCCAAACTGTGAGAATGATTATTATCTTAATAGACAGCAGGTGAGATTAATTTATAGGCACCAAATCCAAGAGGACTTGTTATGCAACTTTGACTTAACTTTGAGACTTAAAAATAAAACTTTAATTATTCTTTTAGATTGACACAGATAACTTGGGTGCATGGAAAGACACATGAGATCGAACTAAATCTAAAAATAGATACTCGAGTTTACAACTGGCATAAACTTTGAGTTTGTAACTGACAGAGAAGTACACGGAAAGCTAACTGAAAGTTACTTCAGTTCTCAACTGAAAGAGTCTTCGAGTTCTAAAAATAGATTAGGCAGTTAACTGAAAAGATACTTTAGTTAACTAAAATAAA